>JAGKTI010002077.1:0-21621 GCA_018397915.1 Birgus latro
ATCACCACCAGTATCATTACTATCATCACTAATCACTATCATCACCAGCAACATCATTACTATCATTACTAATCACTATCATCACCAGCATCATTACTATCATCACTAATCACTATCATCATCATTACTATCATCACTAATCACTATCATCATCACCAACAACATCATTACTATCACCAACAACATCATTACTATCATCACTAATCACTATCATCATTACTATCATCACTAAAAACTATCATCATCACCAATATCATTACTAATCACTATCATCACCAACATCATCACTATCATCATCACCACCATTATCATTATTCTTTTATTATTATTATTATTATTATTATTATTATTATAGCTTTAACAATATTCAGAGCATCAAACTATCTCCTCTTAATCAAACTGCCGTCCTTTTGAGCAGCAGACCATCTTGCTAACCACTGGCTGTTGGAGGAAGGCGGGGCTGTTCCAGGATAACTCTAAGCTGTATTTTATGTCCAGTGCACAGGCTTACCCTGACCGACATTCCTCTCCCCTCTCAGGTTCCCCGAAATAGTCAGACTGGACAGATGATTTGAGTACTTAGTAGATTCATTCGTGTCTCATTTACGTGTATTACTTAAAATCAATTACTAAAAATAAAACACTAGATAATATAAACTAGATTTGTAATACTGTAATCACTAAAACAAAAGCTAGAAAATTCGTAAAACTATGGAAGATCCCGTCCGCACCAGACACTCGCTGTGCCTGCAGATTTCAAATATTATCTTGGAGCCGGGGTTGGAGCGCCCCCTGCCGACCCATCTGGAGGTCCGGGTAAGAAGACGTCGGTGGAAATGGTGCCGCTGCTTCCTGAAACAAGTGCTGATCGAACAGATACAAGTTGGTGATGCCTCTGAGGGCACATGGATGTAGGGCAACGACAATCAGAGGTTTTATCGTTACAACAAGCAGCACACCATCGCCCTGCCGCCCCACCCACATCTAAAGCTGCGGTTTGCACTCAAGTGTGGTTCAATCACGTACAAAAAGCAGAAGATTACGATTAAGGACTCCATCGGTGGGTACACCTCGACGCCGCCACAAAAAACGGACTTTGTCATCTATTCGACATCTGAACCGGACTCTCCTGCTATCATTCCAGAAAAAGAGGGCTCCATCACTGCCTCTGATGAGGAAAAGAGCTCTAGGACTCCCTCTCATGAAGAAAAGGACACTCCCCAAACCATGAAACACTTAGTCATTGAGTCTGATGTGCAAAATAAAGTAACCGAGCCTTCTACCTACAAAAAAGTCAGTGAGCCCACTACCCACAAAAATGTCACCGAGCTCGCAGCGTACAAAAAAGTCCTCAGTCGGGCAACACGAACAAAGAAGATTGGGGTGGCAGTGGAAAAGAAAGGCCCTGCAGCCCAACCCCAGTCGTCATGGGTGGCCTTGTATAAAGCCAAGATAGTAATCGCAGAGAGTACAGTCAACGTGCTGCGACATGGGTACAGCATTGGCCAGGATTTGTAGGTGATTGAACAGCTTGGGAGCGGCGGCACTGGTCACGTATATCTTGTTAAGTACAAGGGGGAAAGCGCCGTGCTCAAGAGGGGAAAAGCCCGAAATGAGGGGTTCAGAAGGTACTTCATGTCGGAGGCCAAGGCTCTGCACCAAGCTGGGGGTGCAGGTGGTTTGCCGCGCCTGTTGGCCGTTGCCTCCGACGAACCGCTGATGATCATGACCCAGTGTAAGGGGGTGACGCTGCTTGAAATTTACTGTGGACAGAGGCAGAGGACGTGGCAGTGGTGGCTTAGGGCATTCCACAGCATCGCCACCACTGTCCATTCTTTCCACAAGGCGGGTTTCGTGCACGAGGACCTCAAAATGGACAACATCATAATCTGTACCCCGTACCAGGATTCAATACAGGCTCAGCTTATTGATGCAGGGACGGTAACCAAGGTGGGTTCAATCCGTTCATCTGGTTTTCCCAGCATGAAACACCGCGAGCAGTACTACTGGATGGCACCCGAAACCTTCCGCCGGGAACCAATCAGCATTCAGAGTGACGTGTTCAGCCTGGGAGTGCTGTTTGCGGAGGTAATCTGTTGCGAGTATCTGCGTGACCTGCAATGGCCGCGGACGGTAAAACTCCTGACAAAAAGAATGATGATGGAAAACCAGGTAGAGCGACCACACCTCCAGGAAGTGATATCAGCACTGGATGGTCAATGGCTGACTGGCTGAACTGGATTCGTCACTGTCTAAACATCTGACTGAATATTTTACAGCACTATACGCCCTTAATGCTCGTATCACCTTTTACTTGGCTATTATTCTCTGTTAATTAAAAAAAAGAAAAAACTCTTCTTCAATGAACACTGCCTTGTCGTGGCGAAGAAGCTTGTGCATCCCAGTGACCAGTGAACCTATACCAGTCAGGGGCAACCATACTAGGCAGGTTCACTGTTAGGGATCAGACTAAATGTGTTCCCCTCACAGTAGTTGCCTGAGCGAGTTCTGCCAGATACCGGCTCAAACCTCCTTTCAAAACCACTAACTTGGCCTAAAACTGCCATCATTTCATCTTGAATGTCCGAGATGTGACAATATATTAACATTAGAATATGGAGCAAATCACGAGGAAGTGCTGTAGAAAGGATGTAGGGCCACAGCACTGTCTTTGTCCGCCACTGAACTACGTGAAATAAGCTACTGAAGGGCGAAAACCCAAGCCCGATGAGGCATTTTTACAGCATGTTGTTGGTAACTGCAGAGGATTTTGTTGCACTTAGGAAAGACGTCTGGTAGTGAATGGGTTAACGAAAGTTCTAATTAGCCGTGGCAGTCTGAGAAGGTCTGCCCTAAAAATTCATCCAGTCGTCAAGACATAGCAAGATTGCAATGAAAAGTAAGTTATGGTAGTGAAGGGGTGAAAAGTACTGTCGTTACACCAAGCCAGCAGCAACCAAACTCCCTAACACCTTTTCCTAAGCGATTTATTATTGTAAGTCTTAGGAGTGGAGAGAGAGAGAGAGAGAGAGAGAGAGAGAGAGAGAGAGAGAGAGAGAGAGACTATATCCTGAGTGTCCTTCTCTATGGGAGGGGGGCAAAGAATATTTCCCCAGTATCCCTGCCTGCCGTAAGAGGTGGGTGAGAGGGGCCTTTCTGTCTCCCATCTTTCTCTCCATACTGTCCTCTTCTCCTCCTCCGTCCTACCTCTCTTCTTGCTATTTCCGTTTTTCCTCCGGTCTTATTTTCCTCTCTTTCTCGGTTAACGAAGCTCCCTAACACGTTTCCCTAAGCGATTAATTATGCTTACTGCTCGTACATCTTACTGTCCTCTGTGTTATATAATTCCTTCCAACATCGCCGTACTCTGGATAAATAAAGTACAGAGGGATATTAACCGGCCATATCCCAAAAATAAATCGCTATGGAAGAGGTGCTAAGAATCTCTGTGAAGGAAAGATAACAGCCTTTTTTATATTGATTCTTGGGACTTGGATAAATCGCTAAAGAAAAGGTGCTAAGAATCTCTGGGAAGGAAAGATACGCCTTTGTAAACTGAATCTTGAGACTTGGATGAGCACCTCCCCCCCAACCCCCCGCATTTACCCACCCCGACTGTCACACCCAGGCCCACACCAGCAGATTGAGCCGTCCTCGCAAACACAAGATACTGTCAAGTGAGTTTCTAGTGCAACGGTATTTTTGTCTCGCCCTGTATGATATTGAACAGAGGCGTATTACAGTATGTTCACAAAAATGTTCAGTGTTCATCATGGAGGACGCCTGTAATCTGGTCTGTGGATTTATTTATTTTGTTTTTCCTTCCTCTGTTCATCTTCTGTAAAAATAAATAGAGAGAAAGAGAGAGAATCTGATGTTCAAAATAATTTCTAGGTTGTGTTTTAAGCCCGATGTTCAACGCAGTGTTCAAACGTTGTCGAATGTTATGTGTCCAGAATGATGTTCAGATAGCGATGACTGTAGTATACTGATCAGTTCAGTGTTCAGTGTTCAAAATAGTGTTCAATATAATATACAGCTAAAAATGTTCAACATAATATCCAACTAAAAGTGTCCGATTGTTTAAGATAATGTTCAAAGGGTATTCAATATCATGTCCAACTGAAGTGTCCTATGTTCAAAATAATGTTCAAATGTTCAGTATTATGTCGAATTAAAATGTCCTATGTTCAAAGAAATGTCCAAAGTATATTCAGTATTATGCCCAGCTAAAGGTGTCCGATGTTCAAAATGTCCAAAAAGGGCAGATGTTCATTATATAAAATTTTCAGAATAAAGAACAGTATATAAAATGTTCGTTCAGGATATAAAATGTTCAGTAAGTATAACATGTTTAGTATAAAAATGTTCAGTAAGTTTAAAATGTTCAATATATAAAAATGTTGAATGTTCAATAAGCATAAAAGATTCAAGATATAAAATGTTCAATAAGTAGAAAATGTTCAATATAAAATGTTCAGTAAAATAAGTATGAAATGTTCAAAGTTTCAATATATAAAAATGTTCAATATATAAAATGTTCGGTATAAAAATGTAAATTGTTCAGTAAGTATAAAACGTCCAACTGTACTCCATTTCACCGAGTCTGCTGGCACACCATCACTGCTGTCCTCAACGTCTATAGGGTTGATGTAAATCCTCTGTACTAGGTAAACCTCTACGTATTACCTTGAGAACCAATATATATAAAGGTAATACAAAAAGGTTTATCCAGTACGGAGGACCTTCATCAGTGCTACAGGCGTTGACGACATCACTTATGGTGCCAAACTGAGAAATGGAGTGTCCACAGCGTCCCCACCTTCGAGGCCATGTTGAAGGCAGCTGTTTTTCTTCTTGGCGTCCTTTTTCTTCTTGTAACCGACGTGTGCAGCGGATGCCTTGTCGTCAGCGAAGCCCTTGTAGTACAGGAAATTCATCTTACACCACTGCCTCGGGGGTTCTTTGGCCTCCCTGGGTTCACTTTTGCGTGGGGTTCATCTTACGTGGTGGTTACAGGTTCAGGTTTGGGGATATTTGGGGGGTTTTATGGGTTAGATTGGGTTTGTTTTCGTCCTTTCCCGCCCAAAGTTCACGCACTAGATGGTTCTTTTTCCTCCCTGGGTTCACTTTTGCGTGGGGTTCATCTTATGTCGTGGTTGCAGGTTCAGATTTAGGGATATTTTGGGGTTTCTATGGGTTAGATTGGGTTTGTTTTCGTCTTTTCCCGCTCAAAACTCACCTCACACGACTGCATTAAGGTTCTTTTTCCTCCCGGGGTTCACTGTCCCTATCCCTTATTTCTGGTGGCTGCAGGTTCAGAGTCGGGGAAGTTTGGGGATTAAGTTTTGTCAGTGATGGTGTTCAGCCGCTCAAAGTTCACTCACCTGGCACAGTTTTTATTATTATTATTATTATTATTATTGTTATTATTTCGATTCGCTCACTTGGAATTCACGCTGATTTGGTGGTTTTAGTTTTGAGAAGTGGAGATTTATTTATTTATTTATTTATCCATTCATTTATTTAGCCTCAAAGATCTATTATTCACTTTTGGCTGTTGTTTCTTCTTCCTCTCGGGATGGGTATGGGGGCATTGACTTGAATCTAAACGCTCCCTACACAACACCAGACTAATATTTCTCTGTTAAATTTAAGTACCCTTCTCCAAACTACACCATTTTTAATATTATTTTTAAAGATAATTACTGCATCCTTCATTACATATCTCTGTCTTGCCCACTGCTACCACGATACGCTTTTACAAGATATAACCATTCTCTTCAGCACGCCATCTTTTTCTGCTACTTAAGGATGCAAACCGTCTCCTTATCACGCGTCTAAATTAATTCTAAGCCTTTGGATAAGTATTGTTGTGGTTATCTAGTGGTGTTTGAAGTTAAAAATAAATACTTCCTCCTTCACCACACCATCTTGCGTCTCGTCACTCTCACAGGGATAAAGAACTGACTGATTCGGTTCTAAGTTAAGGATAAACATTCTTGTGTCTCTAATGTCCTTCTAAGTTACGGATAAATAGTGTTGTTCTCTGTTTCATTCTAAGTTAGGGATATATACTGTTTAGCATTTCCAGTTTGGGTGTAACTTAAATATGTTTTGCGTCTCTTTTTGGCTCCAAGTTGGGGATAGTGTCTTGCCTTTTAAGTTTGGAATAAATATCGGTTTTGCTCCTCTGATTTATAGTTCTAAGGGATTAATACCGTTTTTTTTTAAGTTATGGATAAATACTATTCTTTCCACCACACTGTCATGCACTTTTAATTCAAATCACCATCTTACATTCGAGTTTCTTTTCTTCATCAGGCGTTAGAACTGTCTAGTACCACAATATCCTCATTCAATGCCACTCAATTTAAGGTGTCTTTCAAGATAAATAGTTCCCTTTTCACCATATATATTTCTCTTCACCATATATATTTTTATCATGAGTCTACTTAGATCCTTTTGGCGCGAGAAAAGTCACGCCTCATTCACTTCATTTATCTATACTTCTTTCACCTTAACTTGGCGCAGAGTTTCGTCCTTGTGTACCTTATTTCTAGAAACTGAATAAGACAATACTATGTCTCCGCATCCATTCCATTGCACTTCTTCACGACTAGCACCGCATTCTAGTATTACACTCTTGTCACTACTCAGCATTGAAGACGGAGAGACGGTATTTTTAGGCCATGTTAAAGCGAAGGGAGTAAATCTAGCTTTTCTCTGACGCATCAAAACAGTTGCCGACTCCACACCATCCTCCCCTATCCACCATCACATATTCACTGGCACGTCTCTGAATTTGAACAGGGGCTGCCAAATCCACAGCCGCAAATACCGCTAAACTTGCTACAAAAATTGCTAGAATGTTGCTAAGTACGAAAATATCCTCAATGTTGCTGGAAAAGGCGCCTATGCCCTCCGAAATATCACTGAAATTTTGCAAAATCCCCAGAATCTGGCTGCCTTGGATTTCACGCTGCTAAAATGTTGACATTTGACGATAATTGGTGGTTAATATGTCTCGATCTAGTAGAAAAACGCTAAATTGGCAACACCACTCAGAGGAAGGTCAGGACTGGCAACGCTGCCAAATTCACGGCCGTATGCTTAATCCCTTCAGTCCCGTGATGCACATTTGTCTTTTATTCTCGGTACCTCCCAGCGATTTTAATTAGGTGTGGAGACATATGAAACCGGTGTGGAGACACATGGAACCTGTGGGGTTAGATGCAGCCTATAACTTCTAACTCGGTCGTTCTCCTAAGATGAAGAAAATCGTCTGTGTAGTAAATCTGATGTGCATTTTTTTCCTGTGAATTCAGAGGAAACATGGAAGCTGCATACCCATTCCTGCGATATGTATGCCGAGTTAGTTGAGATTTATGCTCCCATTTTCCCCTGCTTCTGATTTTTATTTCTGGGATCGCTGACCTCTCCTAAAAATCACTGGGGGGGGGGGGGCACTCTCCCAAAATATCGCATTACGGATAAGAGTGCATTATACAACTTGTGCTACTATATCAAAGCCATATCTGCCCTACTTTCACTTTTTCTGAGAATTTTTTGTTTCCTATGGAGGGCTGACCGGGGCCACCTAAATATCATGGTCGAAAAATTGTATATAGTGGAAGACCTTCGAAGTAACTAAACGAACTCACCTGGGAAGTTGCATTTAAATCCCTCAAATAGCTTAGGAATTTACAGAGAGAGAGAGAGAGAGAGAGAGAGAGACTTTTGGCTCGGTTGATGTCCAAGTACAGTCTTGTTGAAGGAGAAATTTGACTAGTGACCAAGGAGACTGATTCCTGCCTCATAACAAAGGCTTATTAAATTTTACATAACCTCGACTTATTATTCAAGTTGTGAGATTGGTTCAGTTCTGTCAGATGAAAACAAACCGGGAATTATTCGTTTTGATTTCGAAGACGTTGATTATTTACTACGCTGGGTGGTAACTATATCGCCAGTAAACAGATGGCAAGTGCCCCAGTGAGTTGTGGCGCTCCAGTTAGATGTAGTCCAGACGGGTTATAATCAGAGAGAGGGTTGGGGTTTGTGGCTCATGCAGTGCTGCTCAGGGACCGGGAGGCTGGTCACACTCACCTTAAGTGTCTGGTGGTAGGCAGTGGCATCTATCATCCACTCACTTGATGTAGTGCTGCCTACTTCTTCCTTCATCTTTTATTCTTCTGTGTCTTCTCTCCTCTCGTCCTGTTTCTCCCGGTGTCATTCATTCATTCTCAGTGTAGGTGGTTCTACACTGAGTGACAAGCCTAATAGTTTCCTGTAACTCAGGAAACCATTTACAACGCTGGGTGGCAACCATACAACCAGATAACCGGTTAATGTGTAGCCTACTATGATACCCCTGTTAAATGGGTGGAGAGACGCATATGCGGTGTCCATCCAGAAGCCAGATCTCCACACTTCCCGCGCCTCGTTGTGGCGTGGCGCTGTTTGCCGTGTAAACCGAACATATTCAGTGAACAGGACCGGCCTGAAGGAGTATTTCTTGCCTGTGGTTGGTGGGTCTGCTCGGCCAGACAGACAACAACCATGTGTCTGAAATAATTTGCCTAACCCCGGGCCCCTACGCTGGTAATGGTGCAGTGCAGGGTTGGACATTGTTGATGTTGATGCTGTCGATGTTGTTGTTGTTGTTGTTGTTGATGTTGTTGTTGATGGTGATGTTGTTGGTGCTGTTGTTGTTGATCCTGTTGTTGTTGTTGTTGACATTGTTGGTGATATCGTTGTTGTTGATGTTGTTGTTATATAAGACCTCAGCAGCTGCCAGCGTAACTGCCAATGTTCCCTTATGTAACCCGCCACCACTCGCCTCTCCCCAGCCCCATAAATATAACTAACACTGGCTCCTGTGGCTCACTCTCGGGCTCCTATGACTCACTCAGGCACCTATGACTCACTCTCAGGCTCCTATGACTCACTCTGGCTCCTATGACTCACTCTCAGGCTCCTATGACTCACTCTGGCTCCTATGATTCACCCTGGCTCCTATGACTCACTCTTGCTCCTATGACTCATTCTGCTACTATGACTCATCCTGGCTCCTATGGCTCACTCAGGCTCATGTGACTCACTCTGGCTCCTATGACTGACCCAGTCTCCTATGACTCACTCTGGCTCCTATGATTCACTCTGGCTCCTATGACTCACCCTGGCTCCTATGACGTACTCTCAGACTCCTGCGACTCACTCTCAGGCTGCTATGACTCACTGTGGCTCCTACGATTTTCAGACTCCTGTGACTCATTCTCAGATTGCTGTGACACACTCTCAGACTCCTATGACTCACACTCAGCTGAATTAAATGGTCTCCAGCTTCTTCGCTTCTATTGCTTAGCGATTCATTCTGATTATTGTTACACCTTTGCATTCTCGTTTATGCTCTGTCTTTTTAATTCACACTCAAGCTGGCCGAGTGATGAGAGCCACACAAGAGAAAAAGTCTGTTAACCTCCCATGCCTTTGAACTAGGTAAGCATGAACTAGCATAAACATCATTATCATCATCATCATCATTCATTACCATTCCAGGGTGGAGTGAGGTAGTGTCCAGTGAGCCCGATAATAATAATAATAATAATAATAATAATGATAATAATAATAATTCATCCGGACATCCTCTTAATAATAATAATAATAATAATAATAATAATAATAATAATAATAATAATAATAATAATTCCTCTGTAATAATCTTTCACTCCACATTTGCGTCATCTATGCCGCCACTGGCACTCCAAAATTATCCTGCTGTGGGTACGGTAATTGAAATGAGCGTCAAAGTTATTTTTTAAAAACAGTTTTTTGAATTTGACATATTCGGCATGATGTATGTCTAAATGAAATCTTTACGCAGGGTATAATGGTAGACATACTCGATGATGGTATTTAATGATAGTTACGTTAAAACTGAGATTAGTCGAGGGACATGACATTTGTTTTGGTTTTCGTCGCCCCTTTCACAGCTGGGTTTTATCTGAGATACACTATTGTGGGTGTTGTGTATCTGCTAGACGTTAATAGGTATGTTACATTAATAGGTATGGTGATTTTGTCATTTACAGGTAGAGAAGTATGTGGATGTTATATGTATAAGTAATAATCTCGTATAAGTAATAATCTCGTGACAATAATTTACAGCAGTCCCAGACAACATTGTAAACTATGGTAGCCGTTGAGTTGTGGTTTTTGCAGTACATTAGGACAAGCCTCTCACGATAGGGACAGCTCTAACATTCAAGTCCAGCTAATGGCAGGCGATATCAGTTGGGTAGAAGTTTTGGGAGCCTAAGTGTCATGTTTTGATTCGGTGGTATGTAAACTTGGGCAGTCAAGATTAGGTGTTATGCAAACATGGTTGTTTATTTTGCGTAATTTTCTCCTTTGCGACAAGCGGCAGGAGAGCTTGAGCTTCCATCAACAGATGATGAAAATCCTATGACGGATTATCTTTAGTGACCGTAAATTCATTTGACACGAAGATTCTGTAGAAATATAATGAATGTTATCAAAGATTGTATAATTCATTCATGAGATCTAAATTTTGTGAAAATAACATGGTACAAATTTAGCCTTGTTGTCGGTGGCATTACACAGAGGACAGCGGGTTGATTTGTACCTGAAACTCATTCGTCCCTAGATTGTTCAGGTAGGTTAGGTTAGGTTAGATTTAGTTTTGGATGAATGAGGTTAAGTTATTTCATATTAAGTTAGGCTAGTAGGGATGAATGATCAGTGACATATTAAGTTAGGCTAGTAGGGATGAATGATCAGTGACAGATTGACTTTGGACGTGAATCAGCATGGCTGATGGTCCCTTGTCACAGTTTGTGTGAAAACTGGTGGTTTATAGTTGATATCTTCAAAATTATGCATTTCTGCAACTTTTTAAAGCTATGACGGTGATGATTACATTTTAGTTTATTGAGAAAAAAATGCTACTATAAATTTTATGCACGGGAGCTCTCTGCAGTTTCACCCTTGTTTGTTCCAAAATATTCATTTTAGTCTTTTAATTCTTTCTTTATCAGTCCATATGATATGAAGAGTCATCCTCAAATTTCATCATATTGTTTAGCAAAAAGTTTACTTGTATTTATTTCTAGGTACGGTATGGTATAGTTGATGCAGTGCGGCCTACTTCCTTCACCTTTATCATTCTTTTTCTGTGTCTGCCCTCGTCTCTTCCTATTTCCCTCATCTGTCCTGTCACTTTTTATTACTCTTCTTTCCTTTACAGGTTGCATCACATTCAGTGACAAGCCGATGGTACCCTGTAAGCCAGGAAACCATCCACAGTGCTCGATGGTAACCATATAAACAACCCACACTCTTGCCTACATGTCAGCGAGTGGGCTGGCGGAGGGTTAGTGCCCCTCCCCATAAAACCATTAACACAGAGGTAAATGGCCACCCCTTACGGATTATGGCGTCTGGTCATAGATAGATAGATAGTATTGTTGTAGTTTAGCATCAGAAATCTGCAACTGATTTTTATATATACTGTACCTCTATACAATATACTGAATATTTATTTTGTGTGATATTTTATTATTTTGGTGTGTTAAATAAGATTCATCCATCCATCATCCAATCATAAGTACAGTATAAGTGCACTCATAATTTTTACTACTTCCTGTCTTTCCCAGCAGGTTTGGAGTTTCAACCAAACTGGATAGAGAAGAAGCTTGAAGGTCAGGGAAAAGTATGAAGTAAACACATGACCTAACCAGGGGCATCGGTATCCATCTCTTCTGTTTGGATATGGTACACTAAAGACGGTGAGTACAGTATTGCATACAGTAGTTTATAAAGGCTCCAACGTTCTTGCATGCATTGGTCGTAGTCATCTATTGGCAGCTGTCCTCACTGCTTGATCTGGCATCCTCCTTATTCGGTCCCTTATCCCTGATGTCACATTTTGTGGCCTTGTCTCAGGTCTTTTTCGGTCTGCCACTTGCAACCCCACCTTCAGTTTTCACACCTCCGACCTTCTGCACCCAGTTGTCATCTTTCATCCTCTCAACGTGACCAAACCATTTCAATCTACCCCTCCTCATCACAACATCAATACATTCCAATCCTATCCTTCCTTTCAACTCTTCAGTCATAATCCTAGCCCCACCCCCAAGTCTTGTATTCATGGATGTAATATACATCCTTTTAATCATTATCATCTCTGTATGTTTGATCCTACATATGTCCTCATCCTTTGCTGCCCAAGTCTCACTACCATACAGCATTACACTCTTAACACATGCTGCATACAAGGTCCCCTTAGCACAGAGGGAGAGCCCTGTCACTGTTAGAAGAGGCAACAGCTCTCTAAACTTCTTCCAACCACTCCGTATCATAGCCACTGAGCTGGCTCCAGCCCCACCACCTGCATATATCATATCTTTCAAATAATGAAACACCTCCACACACCCAAGAGACTCCCCAGCAAGGTCAGCCCTTTCCTGCCTGTCTGCTTCTGCATCCCCATCTCTACTACACACCATGCACACAAAATCAGCATTATATTGCAGCCTCCCTCTGGTAGCAGCTGTGGCTCAGTGGGTTAGAATGCTTCGCTCTGGCTGAAGTGTCAGAGGTTTGAGACCACCCAAGGATTATTGGTAGACATCAGGAAGGGCATCCAGTCATAAAGTGCTGCGTGCTCCAAACCTAAGTCCTTTACCCAAGGGCAACGCTTTAGTTCTTATCAAAAAAGGGGGCACTACATTTTAAAAAATACATAAAAAAAATCTTCTAATTCCACCATATCTCTTATGCACCCACCCATCACAAACACTACACAAGATGGAGTCATTTCCTATATCCTTGTTGCAGCCATTATATGGTGTCTTATTTTTTTTTCCGTAGATATATTCTTAACTTCATCATTCACATTTATTTCCTTAATGATGAGTTGATTTTGAGGGCAATCACCATCCACTCACTCAGTGTAGTGCTGCTCTTGGGTGACTGCCCTTTCCACTCTTTGTTTCCCCCTTTTCTGTCTTTCTTTCTTTCATTCATTCCTCTTCCTTCTGGTTATGGGTGACTCCTCACTGAGTGACAAGCCAAATGATTTCCTGTACGCCATGAAACCATTTACTCTGCCGGGTGGTAACCATATAACCAAACTATGGCACTTGGTAGTTTAGTGGGTAATTAAGGTACCTCCAGTTGGATTGAGCTTGTGCAGGTTTATATCCTAGGGGTGGCTGGGGTTTATTCCTCTTATAATGCCACTCAGGGTTGAGTGAGGCTGGTCTATCTATCTATCTATAGCCCGACACCCTAATCCCGTAAAGGGTGGCCGCAGACAAAACACCTCCAAGTCGCTCTGTCACCCACCATTTGCCTTCCCTCCCCCCAGCTCACTCCCCCCTCCCTCATATACCTCTCAACTCCATCTCTCCACCTCATCCTCGGCCTTCTCCTCCCTCTCCCTCCCTCCACCCCACCTGCATACACCCTCTTAGTCAGTCTTTCATTCTCCATTCTCTCCACATGTCCAAACCACCTCAGGGTATTTCTCCTAATCTTCTCAACCACATCCACATCCACCCACAACGTTCCTTCACTCATCTTAAATGTCAGGATCAGCTTACCTAGCCCCGGGCTCCTATGCTTCTCATGGGGCAACACAGGATTAGATGATGAATGAATAAATGAATGATTTCTTTGGCCCAGTCATCTTTTTATGAATTTGGTTTTTATGCTTTCATATGCTGACTTCATCACAGTGTTGTCCTTACTCACTGTGCTTGGTGAAATTGTGTTTGTTTTTCAGTTACTCTATCTCTCCAGTAACATACATATTTTTTAATTCTTACAATGATAATGCTGTGGCTTTTTGTTGCACTTCTTCATGACTAGCACCATATTCTAGTGTTAAGCACTCACTACAACTCAGCATACAAGATGGAGAAATTGCAACTTTAGACCAAGATAAAGTGAAAAAAATTACTTGTATAGTGATAATCTACTCTTTCAGCTCAGCATTAGATAGAAATGTTGCAGTTTTAGGACAAGATAAAAGGAGTTATATGGATAGACAGACAGACAAATGAGAAATTAATGGAGCATTGAGGTACTGATGTGGCTCTGATTGAAAGTTGAGAAATACTCTGAGATGGTTTGGCTGTGTGGAGAGAACGGAGGATGAGAGGCTGATTAGAAAGAAGAGTGAATGTGAGTGAGGTGGAGGGTGAGGGGGGGTGGGAGAGACCAAGGGTAGGTTTGAGGGATGGAGTGGAGAGATATATATGAGAGAGGTGGTTGTGAGCTGGAGGGAGAGCAGACAAGTAGAGGGGAAGGTGAGGAGAGGAGACCAAAAATGAGGGAGAGGTGTGGAGTGGTGAGGCGTATGAGAGAGTGGGGTGTGAACTGGAGGGGGGGCAGCCAGATCGTAGATGACAGGGCAATGTGAAGGCAGTTTGTTTGTGGCCTTCCCTTAAGGCATCTGAGTATGGATAGATAGAGATAAAATGAAAATAGTTTAATGTATTTGTTTATGTTTCAGGTGGTGAGTGAGAAACAGCAGGAGCCAGAAGTGTGTTTTCCAGAGGAACTGAAGTTGAAGAAGGCTAGTATTAATGGCAGTACTGTAGTGGTAGTAGTAGTTGTAGTACTGTAGTAGCAGCATCCCCAGGTTCATCTGCAGTGTGAACCAGGTGGACTGCCGGCTTAAGTTGATGATCTGCTGTTCACCATCCTCCTTTCAGTTGATAGGAAAGTACAGAAGTTGAGGGACAATTATAACAAAGCAGTTGAGTAACCTAACTGTATCAGTGCCACCACATGAAGATATTCCTCTCTAGCACCAAGATGGTTAACATTTATGCCAGTCAGCCACACCAGGGTCATCAGTTTACACAATCAGTTTATCTAAGTCCCTGGATTTACCTAGAATACAACCTAGATTAGTTGATGTTACAGCTGCATCCCCAATTAAACCACTGAGTGAGTAGGGACAAAGAGGAAATAACCTAAGAATCTTACCATTTTAGGAATCACACATATGTTCATCCAGTTGTGAGCTGGATGTACTAATCACTGCACTACTGCCTTCCCCTGATGTTAGGACAGCTTAAATTGCTTCTTAATGCAGTAGTCAGTTTTCTCATAAAGTCTTGGATTTATGAGGAATGCTACTTAAGTGAAACAAGCTTCTCATTCGTGACAGGGATTAAAAAAAAATTGTACTTAAGGCCAACTTAATTATGAATATAAACAGTCCTGAGAAAAGTAGTTAATTCATCAGCAGCTTAGTAATGAGACAACTTTATGTGAGCTTCTGTTTTGAGATTTAGGGATTCAGAACATAAAAATTTACTAATGCTCCCTTCAGAACAATTTTATAATGAATCACAATCAGCTCAAGTGAAGAAATGGTGTTAATTCATTAGTGGCTTACCCAGTACCCCTGTCAGTATTATGCTAGTCATGAAGTGGTCTTGTGGAAAGGATGTGATGCCGTAATATTGACTTGTTCTTCTTGTTGAGCCCGATAGAGAAGGTAACACCGTAGAATTTTAGCAGAAATTGGTAGAGCCAGAAAAGTTGTGATAATGTTAGACTGATCTGTGGAAAGGATGTGGTGCCATAGTATTGACTTATTCTTCTAGTTGAGCCTGACAGAGAATGTAACACTGTAGAATTTTAGCAGAAGTTGATAGAGCCAGAAAAGCTGTGAAAATGTTAGACTGGTCAGAGGTGGAAGAAACTGACAAGCAAGGATGGTCCAAGATAAAGTCAGAATAATTGTTATTGTGTGTGTCTTATGTTGCAGGTGAAGAGTGATGAGCAAATATTGTCCAAGATATCATATAGTAAAAAGGACCAAAATGTCGTGATGAAGTTGGCAACCAAATATAGATATGGAGCAGTGAGAAATGAATGTTGTTAGTCTCTGAGAGTAAGCAGGAGGAAAGTGGGACAATGGAGGTGGGCGAGGAAGAAGCAGTTGAGGAGATGTTTAGGGAAAATGATGATGCTGTACTTCACTCAGTCTTTACAGAAAATAATGTGAAAGATACAAATAAGTTCATAAGTGGAGAAATGGCCAAGGAGGGCGAGGTGATGTGTAGGGGAAGTGATGATGTTATGCCTCACTCCCTCTTTATGGAAAATAACGTGGGCGATCTTAACAATCTCGTAAGCGGAGAAACGGATAAGGAAAGTGAATTGATGTGTGGAGAAAATGATGATGTTATCCATTACTCATCCTCTCAGACAGAACATGTGAAGCCTATTAGAAAGTTTGAATGTCACGAGTGTGGCAAACTATTTACCCTTAAGGGCAATCTCACCAAACATTTGCTGCTCCATAATGGTCTGAAGCATTACAAACACAAGTGTGAATTTTGTGGTAAGTTGTTTAAGTTTAGGAGTGAGGTGACCAGTCATGCGGTGATGCACGCTAGCGTTAAGAAGTTTGAGTGCCGAAAGTGCAATAAAAAGTTTACACGAAAGGGTGCGCTTAACCATCACGTGCGCTCTCATTCGGGGGTGAAAGAATTTAAGTGCTGGGATTGTGGTAAACAGTTTGCCATCAAGTATCACCTCACCAAGCACTCACAGATCCACCTGGGAACAATGAAGCACAAATGTTTGGAGTGCGGCAAGTCATTTGCTCGTAAAGACTATCTTAACAGGCATTCAATAATCCACACTGATGTGAAGCATTTTCATTGTTTGGAATGTGGGAAGAAGTTCACATGTAAGAACTATCTGACCCGGCATCTACTAATCCATTCGGGAGTAAAGAAGTTTGAATGTAAGGAGTGTGGGAAATTGTTCACGCAGCGAGGCCATCTCAGTACCCACTCTTTGACCCACACAGGGATAAAGAGGTTCAAATGTGATGTTTGTGGCAAATCCTTCACTGTTAAGAGCAATTTGTCCAAACACCTCATAAAAATTCACAAAGGTCATTCCTCTCTAGGCCCTCTTAAGTAGAATGACACCCATCATCAGGTTGTTACCACCACCATCACCAGTCATCATCATCATCAGCAGCTTCATCATTTTCACCATTGTTATCATCGTTGTTGTTATCATCATCATCATTATCATCACCTTCATCTTTTTCACTGTTATTGTTACCATTGTTATCATCATCATCTTCATCATCATCATGTTATAGCTCAAGGTTTTTCTGTTGATTTGAATTCCAAACCCTTTAATCCAATAACTGTATATTATTCCTGGTACCAGTACATAACATTATTCATCTATATGGGAGACATCTTGATGCAAAAGGGGTTGACTGAGTTTGTTTCTAAGCCCCTCCTTACCCAACATCTCTAAATCTTAAGTAGTGTCTGCATGTAGGAAGAATGAAGTAAATAATACCTAATGTTAGTGGATTGAAGTGGTTTCCCAAGCTCTTAAATCAACTGTTTTATCTCAGTTGAAATAAAATTAATGTTAACTTTTTTGTAATAGTGTCAGGGTATTAGTTTGATATTTATATTTGTGGCTGAGTTCCCTGCCTCAGAGTGATGATTGTTTGACTAGCTGATCTTTGTAATATGGTCTTCTCATTGTGATATAGTTACTACTTAGGAGAGATCTCTAGTAGTAAAGGGAGTAATGAAGACTGCATCTAATGCCTCCAGCTTGAAAATTCTCTCCTCAGCTATGGTAAATAAAATTGTTGAACAATGGCAAGAATAAAATAAAAGAATAAAATAACACTATGGTATGCCACAAGACTGAGAGGGTTAAAAAGCTAGTAGCCACACATCTCTCATATGGTAGTATATTTGAGGACAAAGTTCACCCGATATTTTGCTTCTTCTTGTCTCTTCCCTCTGCTGGGTGGTATTTCATAGCTGAGGGAGACTTGGTGTATTGTCTGACTAGATGATTTTCTTTATTATGATTTGTCAGGGAGGAAGTGATGGGCTTGTTCTGAGAGAGAGAGAGAGTGAGTGAGAGGGAGAGAATTTATACAGCTTGTAAGACAGATCTTGATTGTTTTGGGGTGGGGAGAGAGAGAGAAAATTTACACGGCTTGTTAGATAGGTTTTGATTAAATTTGTTTTGGGATCGGAGAGAGAGAGAGAGGTTTTTTCTCTCTCCAGCCATAGATGATTCACTTTCATATGATGCATCAGGGAGGAAAGTGATGGACATTCCCTTAGTGTGAAGTAGGCACAGTAGCATAGTGGATGAGATTAGCTTTTATCCCTGAATTTTCCTCTTTGGGTCAATGGTAGGTAATTTACTGGATAATACAAAGTGTGTATACAGGAGTGGAGGGAGGGGAGAGGGAGGGGGAGGCTGAGGCTGAGATGGAGGGATGGAGTGTAGAGGTATATGAGAGAGGGATGTGAACTGGGAGCAAGGCAGTGAAGTGGCATTGGACAGGATGACATGAAGGCAATTTGATTGTGGCCTTCCCTTATGGAATTGAGGCATCTGGCAATAGATCGATAGATGGATAGTGTATACAGTATTAACATAGGCTTTACCAATATCACAGGAATAGTAAGAAAAACAGAGAGGAGGCTGAAAGCAGGAAAAAGAAAGGTGACCGAGAAAGGGAACGGAGAAAGGAGTGGAGAGAGAAAAGCAGACAAAAAGATATATGAAAGGGAAGAAGAGAGAGGAGAAGTAAATGCTGGAGAAAGGAGCTAGAAGGTAGTGAGAATTCCTAGAACGGGAGTTAGTTTGTGAAGGAGAGAGCAGCACCCAAGTTTTGACAGGAACATGTGGAACTCTTATGGTTATTACATTTGTTCAGGCTGCATCTTACATCACAGAGTGCAGTTAGCTATGATACAGAGCGATCAGATTTCCTTGTCATATGCTTTGACTTTCTTTTTTTGCCATGGTAGTTAGTGTAAACCCATTCAGTGTGGTAACATATTTTCTTTTTGTATTCTTGCTATCTACAGATGATTTTATTTCTTTCTGAAATGGATGGGTTAGATATGGTCTTAATTAACCCCTTCAATACAACACAACTCTTGTAAGATTGACAAATTGACTGGAGGTAGAACAAACAAAGAAAAAAAATAGATTGTGTCTAGCCTATCTACAGTATAGCCAGATGCCGTAATCCTGTAAAGGGTGACCATTTGACTTTGAGTTAGTTGGTTTATATCAGATTCAAGGGGTTCATTCAGGTTTCTAGCAGTTTTCAAGGTGCTGAAGATAGATATAGCCTTTCTTAGTCCCACCAGTATTAGAGGTCAGGCCTGAGTTGAATATAATCATCATTTGGTGGCAAGAGTAAAATGAACTCAGATGTTGCCAGAATGACCAAGGCTTAAGAGTAGGGGTGGACAGTGTGCTGGGAATTTATTGGACCAGCAACTTATTATTCCAGTGATTTATTTTGTGTTTATTTTTTCTGCTATCTCCTGACGTTTGTGTATAGTCTTAGTGGGACTTCAAACTGGAAGTGTTAGATGGAACCTTCACTAACTCCTGCACTACAAGAGATCTCCCCATAAGTGATTTAAAAGTATTGAAAGATAGCAAGAACATGATAAAATATACGTCATCAAATGGAAAGGTTTAATGTAGTAGTGGCAGTGTTAGTGTTGCTTATGTTAGGAAATTACAGTATGTGTTGTGAATAGGAAATTATGCATTGTGAATAAGATGAGGATCATCATAAGTTATACATTTTTTTCCCCCTACTTTCATAATGGAATAAATTATATTTTCTGATGGTTTACTGGTTTAAAGCCCTTGTTGGAGTTCATGTGCTTGCCTGTGCAGTAAATCAATGTTATGTGTTGCCTGTGTTAATATCTAGTGCTTAGAATGCCCCAAAGTGACAGCCTTATGGAGATCCAATCCCCAAGAGGTGACAGGAAGTGTTTGATCATGTAATGCCATCAAAAGTAGTAGTTTGATAATTTACCCTCAGATTATATTACATTGGTAGCCTAGCCTCAGGCCCCTACACCTTGAAGGAAGGAAAATGGGATTGGCTAATACTGTTATTAAGTCCATGGTAATATACAAAAAAAAATTGCATATTAACCCTGTCAAACCAATGACATTTTGTAATTTATTCTTGGTGCCTGCAGACAGTCTTGTTAAGTCTCGAAGAGACCATCAATAGTGACAGAAAAAATAAATAAACCCTTCACACCTTGAAAGTAACATGAATAAACTAAATGTCCTTTGGAATATATCTTTGACTCAGTAAGCAGGATCAGTCTCAAGGTAGTGTGCCAAGTACCAATATATTGTATACAGCTAATAGGCCTCGACTAGGTTTCACAGAGTAATTGCCCATTATGCACCTGGTCATACCAATACTAACTCATGACCCAGCAAAAGCAGTAACAAGAGTCAGCTCACAGCTCCAAGGCACTATTTAAACCTCACAGCCATAAAGTAAGACAGTGAGCATCAGCAACATGAAGATGCAAATTTTTGTCCTTCAACACAAATATCGACATTGCAAGTATTGAAGTTCATTCCATAACACCATAAGCCAGGCTAGTGCAATGGGACATCTTATCATCTGACTCACCATTGTTTTGGATCAGAGTGCCAAGTTAACTGAATCTCTCCGACTTTTATATCCTCACCACATACCTAAAACGACTGCTCTACTTCATCCAGCAAGCCACTGAATGCCTGAACAATGGTCTTGGCCCCAAAGATGTTAGCTTCAGTGGATTTACTTCTTCATGAAGTGCCCTGAGCACTCAGGAATGTCCCCAGTTACTCCACTAGAATAACTGCATCGTCAACAAAGCTAGTATCAGTATTGTAACTGTAAAGCTGCCAACTGATACTCCACAGTGACTCTGACTCACAGCTCGGCCCAGTGTCCATTCCATGCCTATGCTGAAAAGTGAGGGGGCAAGACATATCACTGGCTTTCTCAAGAACTTGGTGGAAAGAAATTGGATGTTCCTCCTCCGTACTTGACAACACTCTCCATGTTTTAATACAAACCAGTTATGAGCCAGATAATCCCTCCAGGTACCCCACAGAGTCACAGGAGTTCCCAAAGTGCCTCTCAATTACTGAAATGCCGTCTTGAGATCAACAAAGGCTGTTAACCGCCACTGCTGGGACTAACAGCTGCATTCCATGAGAACTCAAGAGTGCTAAGAATTGGTCAGCTGTAAACATCAGGTCTCCACAACTGTTGCAATTGGGTCCAGATTTGTATCAAAGGAAATGAGTACTGTAACACCACAGTATTTTTGCAGTCACTTTGGTCTCCTTTCCCATTTCAAGGTGGGATAGTCAAACCCTTGTCCAGTCAGGAGGAATGATACTGACCCTGTGTAATTCCCATTTTTACAGCTACCAAGACGATAATTTTTATGGCTGCCAAGACGATAATTTTTATGGCTGCCAAGGTGATAATTTTTGTGGATACCAAGACAATAATATTTATGGCTTCCAAGACGATATTTTTAAGGCTATCAAGATGATATGGCTACCAGACATTATTTTGATACACTTTAGGGAATATCTCTTATCTAGTCTGTTTAATCATGCCTGACAAAGATCCCTAACTTGCTTCAGCTCAGTTAATGGGCAGACATTGTCAGATTGGAGGGTAAATTTGACTAGTAACCAAGGAGACTCGTTTCTACCTCATACCTAAGA
>JAGKTI010002077.1:41431-72028 GCA_018397915.1 Birgus latro
TTGAAATATCATTCATTAATTTTCTGCCCCTTCGCGATTTCACATGAACTAAAATAATGTGGTAGAGTGTATGTGAGTGAGGTGGTGGGGGAGAGGTTGGAGAATGAGAGAGTGACTAGGAGTGTATGTGAGTGAGGTGGTGGGGGAGAGGTTGGAGAATGAGAGAGAGACTAGGAGTGAATGTGAGTGAGGTGATGAGGGAGAGGATGGAGAATGAGAGACGGAATAGGAGAGTGTGAGTGAGGTAGTGAATGTACTGAGTGGAGGGGGAAGGAGTGAGGGTGGAGTGATGTGGAGAGTTTAAGTGGATAGAGTAAGTGTGGAGGGAAGTGAAAGGGGAGGAAAGAAATGGAGAGATGGAATGGGAGGTAAAGTCGTATGGAGCAATTTAGTGTGTGAGTGAGAGGGGAGGGAAGAAATAAGTGGAGAGTAAGAGAGAGAAAAAGTGTGTGGAGAGGGAGAAAGTGAGTGAGAGGGAAGGGAAGGAGAAGTGAGTGGAGAGTAAGAGAGAGAAAAAGTGGGTGCGGAGGAGGAAGTGAGTGAGAGGGAGAAAGAGTGAGTGAGGAAGGAGGAAAAGTTGAGTGCGAGGGAGAAAGAGTGAGAGGGGAAGGAGGGAGAAGTGAGTGAGGAGGGAGGAAAGAATGAGTGGGAGAAAAAGTGAGTGGGGAGGGAGGGTGCAGAGAGTGAGAGGGAGAGAGAGTGAGTGAGGAGGGAGGGAGAAGTGAGAGAGAGGGAGAGAAAGTGAGTGAGAAGGGAAGGAGAGGGAGGAAAGTGAGTGAGAAGGGAAGGAGAGGGAGGTAAAATGGAGCTTTGGTTTCGTGGAAGATGTCAAGGAAATAAATGGGGTAAAAATAGGAGGGGGGGGGATGGAGAGGGTGGGAGGGGTTGTGTTGTGTGCTGTGGAGAGGTGAGAGGGAGGAAAGAGAAGAGGTAGGAAAGAAGAGATAGGGGAGAAGAAGAGGTAGAGGAAAAAGAGATAGAGAGAGGAAGAGGTAGAGAGATAAAAGGTAGGGAGAAGGAAAAGGTAGGGAAAAGCAAAGATAGGAGATAGAAGAGAAGATAGGGAAGTGTAGGGGTAGAGAAAGAAAAAGGTAGGGAAGAGAAGATGAAGGAGGGAAGAAGAGATAGGGAGAGACAAGAATTAGGGAGAAGAAGAAGGGAAGAAGAGGTAGAGAAGAAAAGAGGGAGGGAGAAGAAGCGGTAGGGAGAAGAACAGGTACCCTAGGAAAAAGACCTGTTCTTTCACCTTAATTTAGTCCAGATTTTCATCCTTTTACAGCTTATTTTACGTAGCTCAGTAGCAGAAGAAGATAATACTATGGCACAACATCCTTTCCATAGCACTTCTTCGTGACTAACACCATATTCTAGTGTTAATATGTTGTCACAGCTTGGGATTCAAGATTGAGAGATGGTAATTTTAGGCCAAGTTTGAGTAAACAGATTATAGTTTCACTTTTAATGGCCAAAACTTGCCATCTCTCCACCCTGAATGATGCTAGTCAGGAAGAAGTGTGCTAGGGAAGGGATTTAGAGCTGGGTCCCCCCTCTCCCACTGAGCTACGTGAAGTTATCCGCAAAAGGACGAAAATTTGGGACAAGTTAAGGTAAAATGACGACAGTAGGGGGAATGAAATGAGAAGGTGAGGAAGGAAAGGAAGGAGAGGGTATAAAATGAGGAAGAGTTGAGGGGAGGAATGGAGGAAGGAAGAGAGGAGGAAAGGAAGGAGTGAAAAGAATGAAAGAGTGTGAGAATAATGGAGGAAGAAAGAAGAAAATATATAATAATAATGGTAATGATGATTTAATAATAATAATAATAATAATGCAAATAATGTTAATGTTATTATTATCATTGTTATTATTATTCTATCCATCCATCCGTCATCCAATTCTATGTTGCCCCTGTTATTATCATTATTATTATTATTATAATTATTATTTTTATTAATCACATAACTACAGTCTTTGTCCATGCCATTCAGTAGCTTAAACACTACATATTGCAGAGTGTATGATGCAATATTGATTCAGTTTGCAATACTGATTCAGCTTCCTCCCATTGCAGCTCCTGGCATTCATCTGCATCATCCTGCTGCGAAAGTACAATCTCAACTTTGGCTACGACTCGGGTGAAAACAGCCAGGTGGATCGCAAATTGGTGGGCATCATCGCTATCGGCTCATCCATACTCATCTCCCTTCCTCTTCTCTTCGCCTACATTTTCTTCGCCCATGCCTCAAACCTCCTGGTGAGTATAAGTTATTTAATTCCTGTATTCCAGTGATGGTGCTGGGGAGAATGCCTTCAGGTGGTGGCTTTGATGTAACCAGGCGGCTCCACTGCCTGGCCGTACACTCAAACCTTGCCATATGACATCCCTTTATGCAGTTACAGTATTCTCATTTACAGACATAACTTTTTAACTCCATTTTTTTTATATATATATGATTGCCATTTTCAGCTTAATTGATATCTATGAACCCTTACAAAATGCCTTTTATCAATGTACAGTACAGTTTCAATTTTGTTTATGTGATAGCTGCCATCCCTACATTCTGCATATGGTTCAGTATTGTCCTATTGCTTTTCCATAAACGTAACCTGATCACATTTCGAGGCTTGAGTGTACAAACGCCCCTCAACTACAGTTCTTGCTTCTTCATTAAAGGATAATGGTAGGCTGAAGAAGGGTATCTTAAGCCTGCGGTTCGCTGGGTTTACAGCTGATGAACCTTGGGCTACACTAACAAGAACGACAAGCCAATTGCCCGTTACTTAGTTCATTCGTTCTACGTCCAGATGATTTTATTAAGTTCAAGGGAGATTTTTTGAACTAGGTGGAGTTCTGTATATATATAGTACTCACTGATCCCTTTACTTTAATAAATGATTAATGTCTTCCATAAAGTAAATAAAATCATGTGGAAGTGGCTGGAATATGCTGAATAATTGCACAATCAGGTCGATGGGGTTATTGCATTTTATTTTGAACTCACGGCTGTATGATCATAGCTTGAGTGTTGAAGAGTGAGTCAAAGGAGCATGAGTAAAAAATATTCTTTCTGAGTGAGTCATAAGAGCATGAGTTGTTTCTGTGTGAGTCAAAGGAGCCTGTGTGTTCAAAAGTTCAAAGAGTGAGTTGTAGGAGTCTGGGTCAAATAGTCTTTTCCTTTTAAGAGTGAGTCATAGGAGCTTGGGTTAAAATGTACTGAGAGTGAGTCATACCTAAGTTTGATAATGTTCTGAGTGTTATAATGTTCTTTTCTGAGTCATAATGTTCTTTCCTTGTTATATTGTTCTTCCTGAGAGCGAGTCATAGAAGCCGGAGTGTTAATAATAATGTTTCCACTTACAGGAGGTGCTGTACTGCTTCACTGCCGTCATTATGAACACTTGCGGTGGTGCCATGGCCATTGAGTATTACCAGGACATGGGCGACAGCGATTACGTCAAGGCGGGAATGGCTATGGGGGTAAGATGGAAGATTATGTGTCTATCTGTAATTCTTTTTGTCGATCTATCAGTTTATGTCTATCTATCCATCTACCCACCTACCTACCTACCTGTCCATCTGTCTACCTCCCTGCTACCTACCTACTTACCTGTGCACCAGGACGTGGGTGACAGCAATTACATCAAGACAGGATTAGCTACTGGGTAAGGTGGAAGAAATATGTGTCTTCTAGCTGTTTATTTGTCCATTTATTTATCTGTCTATCTACCTACGCACCTACCTTCATCTACCAGGACATGGAAGATAGGAATTACATCAGGGCTGGAATGGCTGTAGGAGTTACGTGAAAGAAATATGTCTGTCTGTGTAGCTGTTAACCTACCATAATATCTGTCTATCTATCTATCTGTCTTTGTACGGTACGCCATGAATGTGAGGACTGACTGGAGTTTATTGGTTCACATCCTTCAACAACCATGCCAACTCAGAGCAGTAGTTTGCAGTAACTTGAAAAGCCGTACAGGTTGGATCTGTCTCTATGAACATTTATAAATTGTTCATCCCTGCTTTGATACCAGCACAACACTAAGGTCAATGCATGTGTGGTAGGCTGCTGTGTAAGGCCTTCTCCACACTGAGGTCATAACCAGACAGATACTGTATGTTTGGGATGTAAGTTTCCATGTTTTCTTTGTGCAGTGTTATATGTATAGTAAAGTATGTAATTTTCTTGTTTTGTTTCTTTTTCTGTACAGTGCTATGTGTATAGTGTACATGTAATTTTCTTTTTTTCCCTGTAAACATGTGAATTTCACAGACTGTTTCAACATATCCTCTGGTGAAAGCCTTCCCAAACACAGTGGTTTAATAGAGCAGCACATACAGCACAGACAGGTACATATATTTCTTGCCCATGCAAGAAGACTAAGACTGAAGGGTGATTCACATCATTAGAGATGACTTCATTCCATACCAGTAAGGCCAGTCACCGAGATGTTTGTTGAT
This sequence comes from Birgus latro, assembly GCA_018397915.1. Taxonomy (NCBI): domain Eukaryota; kingdom Metazoa; phylum Arthropoda; class Malacostraca; order Decapoda; family Coenobitidae; genus Birgus; species Birgus latro. The sequence goes on from JAGKTI010002077.1 coordinate 45,894, forward strand.
TTTTTGATACATCATCAGTGGATTGTTAGTTTCAGCATTATAGGACAACTTGGCATTGTAGTATTGTGCTATAGAGGACAGTATTTGTAGTATACCTGGTTTCCTCCCACCCATTGTTATCCATTTGTAGTATCCAGTACATGCATAGCAATATTACATTTAGCTCTGAATTGTGTATTTTAAGAATCATCATCATCATCATCAAGACCTTCCATCCCACCATAGTATGGAATGAATTAAAAATAATACCTAATACTTGGTTATTTCTTTTTGCAGTCATTGATGATCATCAATGCCCTGGTCTACCTCATTGATGCTGCAACAGGAACCATTGCCAATCGCAAATAAGCACATTGATTTGCAGCACATGCAGGACCATACCATGCCTCTCTGCTGGTACAGTCATGGCCAAACCTCACAGATATCTTCATTGCACAAGAAACAAATCAGCCATGACACCAAATTCTGGACAAGTATCGTGTCACAAGCATAGTGGAGTTTTGTTCAGCTGGTACAATTGTGAGCCATAATATCTGCTCCCCCTGCACCCCTATGCCTGGCAAGAGACAAGTCACAGCTGGGGTTTCACACAGAATGGAGACCTACTTTCCAGTGTTTAATTTAAAGCTTTGTTAGACTACATTAGGAACATTTAATAATGACATTGTTACATAAATGCTTTGTTAGACTACATGAAGTACAGTTGGCAATGAAACTCTTACTCAAGGGATCTCTGAATGTCTTGAGCCGCCAACAACAGGTCATTGTTCTGTGTGACGCTCCAGCTGCAAGTTCCTTTCAGTATGGGGTAGGGATGGAGGATGAGGAGCAACAAGGCTCACATCCCCAGTGTGTGTGTGTGTGACAGGATTGTTGACCATGACTGTACCTCATTGGAAGATTAGCCCTTTCACTACATGAGGTCTCCTGTAAACTGGAAAAAAAAAAAAAAAAGATGGGCTAAATACAAAGTAAACGAACACATCATTATTATGGATGGGGAAATATAGACAGTTTCCACCCCATTAATCATCAGTGGTCCCATATAAATGAAAAATGCTGGCCATCCGTGTGTAATTACAGATGTCTGTGTAGTGAAGGGGTTGGCAGCCAAGTACCAAGAACCTTTATAAAGTCTGATTACTAGCTTACGAGTTTAAGAAATTAGTTAAAGTTAAGGTACAGGAATTTCTCGCCGTAAGTTTCCTTTATTGATGTCTATATTGCCAGTAACGTCTTCAATCTTATGACTTTATTTTTTGTTTACTGTTTTTTTTAGTTACCTCTTGATTGTTCTGATAAGGGAGGATTATTCAGACGGGGGATCTTATACACGATATCCTGTGAAACTTTGAAGAAACTCCAGGAGTTTATTTCAGGGATGAATTTGAGTAAAAAATATCAAATGAACATAAGTCTAATTCTCAGTCATTATGGAGCTTCAATTACTGGTAACCTTAGGAGTGAACATTGTCTCTTACATAATTAACCCACCAGGTCATCATTAGCTGGTGAGACGTAATGGTTGAGAATTGGGTTTATGTTGATACAGCATTTTTCACTCAAAAATTAGTCCTGCAAGAGCCCCCAGAAGTTGCTAAAAATTATTGCTTGACATCCTGCATAGTCCCCATTAATCCCTTTAATATGAGAGGTCTTTCTTAACATCAGTAAAGTTTTCAGGAGGTAGTGAGGTTTAAATTGCAAAGCATGCCATGGTAAATGGCAGAAAAATTCTTTATCAAAATCCCGCTGATAATTGTAAAGGTTGATATCCTTGTTTTCCAAAATTTAGTGTACCAGTTACATGGAAAAATATGTGATATGGAACGCATTGGTTGGACTTACAGCGAGGATTTGCCTGTATGGTGTTTTTTATTTTTTTATAAAGAAGGAATGTTATAGTGTATTTGCTACATATTACTACAGTGCTAGTGTTAAATTATCTATTTTTATGTAATAATGTATACAGATTTGACCTGTTACCTTCATACTGGCACCTGGTGGTCTAGTGGTTAGGAAGCCCCCAGCCGAAGTGACAGCCTGGTATAGGTTTGATCCCCCAAAAGTGACTGGAGGCTTTTTTTTTTAACTTATTAATTACACCAAGGGGAGTAGGCTGGTCATCTACTCCTAAATGTAAAGTCAATACAAAAGTCTGTTCATCTCCCTTGCCTCTTCCTCATTGCTGGATTCATATATTTGTGGACAAAGGTGTATATTATCGCCCACAATTGAAGAGAATAATTAATGCTCCTCTGTCCACTACGTCACATTTATCGCTGGACTCACTGATGCCTGACAGTGACATAGTGGACAAAGATGCATCTTATCACCTACAAAAGAGTAATGATTTGCACCTCAGTCCACCATCTCACATTAAACATCTACACAGGGTGGTCCATTAGTAGCACTTCAAGAGACTTAGCTGATGGTGTCCTTAAGTGTTGTGGGGATGGCTTAGTCTGCAGCTGTGGATGTGGGTGTGGCAGTGATAGCAGGAAGCGAACAAATGATGCAGGATAGGTGCTGATAACATTGATTGAACTGTCCCTTCAGTACACAGGAAATCACTCAGTGGAATGAAAGAGGCATGTTGTATATGGACCAGCCTGCAAATCCAGTGATGAAGGAGACATGAGTAACAGACTTATGCATTTGAATATATAGTACTTGACCCTGGTAGCCTAGCCTGGGGCCCCTACACCTCTAGGGATGTAAAATGGGATTGGCTGTTACCATTTTGCTTACATATTGACACCTACTGATATTTACCACATAAAGATATGTAAATAACACATTCAGTTTATTTGTCCTATTTGTCCTTGCTACTTTTAATTCACCCCTTCAGGCCTGTGACATTAAATTTGAATCTTGCTATCTTCAAATGGTTTTGTTAAGCTTAAGAGAGAATTTTTAAACGGGGAATTAGATGTAGCCATTATTAACCCCTTCATAATTAAATTTCTCTTAAGATGAATGAAATCATCTTGATGTAGCAATACTGTAGTAAAATATATAAATACATCTTTGAACAGGGTCTTAATTTGGCCTGGTGTTTTTTTTTTTCTGCAAGGTTATTTCATTGACTTTCATATACATTTTTTTGAGCTAGGGGTTTAAGACATAGCTTTCAGTATGAGAGATTCTTCCTAAGTTGAATGAAATCACATGGAGGTAGTAAGAGTAAACCAAAAGAATACATTATCAGAGTGAAGTTGACCCCTCTGCTACAATGACACACTACTTTTGAGTTTGTTCTTGTACCTGTGATTTTACTCAGCTCTGGAGTGACTTCTGAAACTGGAGGGGTTGGATACAGCACTAATTAATCCCCTTGCAATAGAAGGTTTCCCCTAAGTTCAGGAAGTGGGGGTAAAATGAAAATAAAATGTGCAGTACTTGATTGGTCTGAAGGGCTGTAAAGTTTTCATACAGTTTGTTGATCCTGTTCCTAATGTTAAGGTGAGCTTTGTGTACAATATGGTCTCATTGTGTCACTTTTTTTTGTCCCCCCAATTGGATCGACAGAAAATTATAAAAAGTCATTATCATGCCTTCATTGCTATCAAGGGTGATTTCCTGGTTTCCCCCAAATTACAGTACTGGTTGCAGTGAAAGAGTTATACTGTTGTTACTGTCAGACTGTGAAATTAGCTGGGACAGTTGATTTATCACTCAAATTTAGCTTTCTTTTCTCTTCAGTTTTATGGGGAGTGAACAAGTTTTACAGGCCCTAAGCTGTGGGTTGTTTCTTTTCTAAAAAGAATAATAATAATAACAGAAAAATTGCCCATTAAAATTCAGCTGCCTTTAAAGCTGATAATCCAGCTTCTCTCGTATATATATATATTAATGTGTCTGACTCTGGGCGTAGGTATAACAGCCCTTTCCTTGAGGCCCAGCTGTCCTATGTGCCACACTCCTTCACATGTCACATGCCAGGGCTGACCCATTCAGGGCTGGTGCATTGGTATTAGTGGGGGTACCAGTCATATGGAAAAAGTTGTGATATTGTGAACCACATACATGGCATACATTGAGAACTGTCTGTGCATTGTGAGACTTCATTTCATACTTTGAAGTGTGGTGTGCTGTTATTTACCTGTATGAAACATTACCCAAAATTTCATTGTCGATGTTGCAAATAAATCAAAATTTTTGTGATATGATTATAATACCCCAGCCACAGTGATGGCCTTCCCTAGGTTGAATCTCCGAGAGGTGACTGGAGACTTTTTGATCATGCAATGCCATCAAGGGAAGTAGGCTGGCTATCCACCCTTAAATATAGATACAGTAACAATAATTCCTCCCTTAACATTGTAGATGAGTTTCTGAAAAGTATGTTAAGTTTAAATTCATGTTAAGTGAGGATTGAATTCCAGCAAGAAAGATTAATAAAAAAATCATATTCAAGGCTGCATATAATCATAAATCTGGATTATATTTTATGACTGGCCAGTGTAGCAGTGCATACTATATAATAAAAGTCCATAACCAAGGCAAAAATGGGTGATACTGCATACTGAGATCTGTGCTATTGTGCTTTGTATCAGCCCTGACTCATTCACTACACATCCATATCCTGACCACCTAGTAGTTAACAATGGCATGTTAAGTGAAAAGTGTTCCTATGCTGACGAACAGTTTATAGGGAAAGTGTGTTAAGTGAGAAATTACTGTATTGGACTATGGTTACCAAGCCTCTGGCCCCAGCATCTCGATTTTTTTTTTTTCCCCTGGGGGGGGGATGTGGGAGGGGGAACTTTGTGCCAGCTGTCTCCAGTTGTCACTATTGAGATGATAGACAAATCTGTGCAACATATCCATCATACAACACCAGCTCTTCCCAGATGTTGTTTTTGTGGCTCCAGGCTCACCTGGATGCGAATCTGGCGGATATCAGGCTGAATTTTCCCTCCTCCTGCAGTCTGCCATCCTTCTTTGGGGGGTTAGGGAAGGAGCTGAGGGATATTTGCATGACTGGGCAGTGGAGCCACCCAGCTATGTTGATGTCATCACAAGAAGGCATCCCTCTCCATCACCAGTTCTGTGCAAACCAATCATTAGTATGACTCAATGAGCATGCTGTTGATTAGTCCTCCTTGTATCGTATTTTTTGTTTCCTTGCTTTCCTGACTCTACCTTACCCCCTCTTTAAATGGGAAAAAGAGGTAGGGATGATGATGGTAGTTTTAAGTAATGGCCATCTATAGGAATATGATTAATAAACCAGTTCATTTAAAACATGCTAGCAGATCTTGTAAGCTGATATATGAGAGCAGTAAAGCATACTGTTTAAGTAATATGCGGGTAATACTACTGTAACATCAATGGATATCAAACACAGTGCTGGAATAATTTTGTCTTTCTCCTCACATGGACAACTGGTGATATAGTATCCCTTTCCTGTCTCCCATTACCTGGTAGAGTGCTCAGGTAAGATTACTTTATGGCCTGATTGCTGTGATTTGAGTCAAAGAGGTGGCCAGAGGGTTTTCTATCATGTAACACTACCGGGGGCATGGGTTGGTCTCCTGCCTATAAATATTCAGAAGTAACAGTAGCCTAGGCTTAGGCCCATATGCTTTGAAGGGGGTTAAATAGGATGTCAATTATCGTTACTGCTACTGTTTTGTGTATCTTTATTGCTTTATTCTTGACTATTGTTGTAGTGTACATATACTGTAGCTTCTTGAAAAGATTTTACAAACAAGCATTTCATAGCTGTGAATGTATATTTATATACAGTGCTGTAAACAGTCCAGTGTACTACTGTCTCAGTGAAAGAATGGTACAATAATTAATAGATCTGGAGATGTTGCACCAAGAATCACATTCAGTACAGTAGTTTGTAAAGTAACAGCTTATAGTTAGTGTTGAAATGTGAACAGAATAGCTTCTATGGATTAATGTACTATAAGTATGACATGTTAAGGTACTGTGATTTTCAGGTTTGTCATTCTTTTAAGTTAATTTTCCATTGGTATAGTCACAAGCCATAGTTTCTGTTCTCATGCTACACCTACCTCTGGCTGGTGGAAGGTCATAGTCAGGGTTTCATACTAAATGAAAACATGCTTGTCACTTAGATGTGAACTCAGTGGACTGCTGGGGGAAACTGTCCTTTTCTGCAGTCCTTCATCCACCTTTCACAGGATTGGGAGTTTGAGTGACAGAACCATCCATTTATACCAGTGTCAGTAAAGGCACCCCTCCTCTGCGTTAAACTGGTAATTTTAATCTGTTGCTGGATGAAACAAGCGATTCACGATGATATCATGCAGTCTAGGAAAGCTTTAAACTACAGTACCAGGGACAGAACTTTGTTCAGTGTGAAATTCATGTTACGAATTCCTTTGGGTCTACGATAGGATTAGCGGGTGATGAGGAACTATGGCTCATGATTGTGCTGTAACTGGACTTTAGTAACCTGCTTTCATGTCCCTCCAGCCTGTGGTGCATGTTGTCCTTAGCTTTGGTGCTGTGTAACCATAGAAAACCTTTGTTACATGTCCCATTTACTTTTTTGTTAATCTACCCTTATATAAATATTGCCCATTAAAGTTCCAGTGGTATGCATAAAGCTTATTTGACAATTTTCCTTAATTTACAGCACCAGTTATATGAAGAAACTTGTGATATTTCACAACCATGACACTGTGTAAGGAGATTTGTTTTATTGGTGTTCATCAGTTAAATTTTTCTTGTGATGAAGTTATCCCTTTGAATCTGGTACCTTTATTATTATTATTATTATTATTATTATTATTATTATTATTATTATTACTGTATTATTATTATTATTATTGTTATTATTATTATTTTTGCTACTTCTACAGGATTTTATTCAGCTTAGGAATTTTGTAATGAAGATTATATCATTACTCCTACAGTTTGAAAAATGTCTCTGAAGCTGGATAAGCAAATAATGAGAAAAAAAACACAAGATATTTCATAATAAAGGGCTTTATCTTTTCACTATGATGATGAATTTTGTGTTTGATTCTTGCTGTCTTCAGATGATTTTATTCAGTATAGGAGACTCTTCAGACTAGAGGGGCTATATACAGCCTTCACACACCCTCATTCCTAAGCTTAATAGAATCATCTGGAAGTACTAAGAATGGCATGGAAAAAAATGTTATTGGACTGAAGGGACTACTAAGGTACTGAAATAGTTTACAGATCACCTTAATTTTGATACATTAATTACATATGATAAGTACCATACGCCCATAGGTGAATACTGCCAGTGTGAAAAAAACACAGCCATTGACCAAAAGAAAAGTAAAAGATTTTAGTGCTGATAAAAACTGAAACCTATGAAACATTTACAGTATATGGATGGAGAATGTTGGATAACTTGTTGATTTTTATTTTCATCATACACCTACTCTTTAAAGTTTATCATGTATGAAGAAAGCACAACCACTGAACAAAAGACAAGTACAAGATATTATTTCAGAAAAAAAACTGAAACACGAAGCATTTATATACACGGAGAATGTTTTGTAGCTTTTGTAATTTTGTTCACATTAAGTATATACTGTATATGGATACAGGATGTTTGATAGCTTTGTAATTTGTTTTAATGTACTGTATTAACACATTCAAATCCAATGACGTCTATTGCATTTTAATTTTACTAACTCAGAGGTGCTAGAGACGGATAACTTCCCGTGGTGGCACCAGTATGACCAGGTGATGGACCTGCATTGTTACCTCTCAGTCCCCTCCCAGTACCCCAGAAGGAGGTGGAGGAATTCCAGAAGGAGGGAAACATCAGTCTGCAGTCGACAGGGTTCACATTTCATATGAACCTAGGGCTACAACTACAGTACTACTAACTCAAGATTATTCAACTTTGGAAATATCTGTCACACTGAAAGGGATACTGAAGGCTCTGTCTAACCCTTCCAGTTCATAAAGTCTCTCATACGTTAAATTTAATACTGTAATATCATCAGACTACCAACACTAAAAATTTAAACAGTAACGTCTCTGGAGTGAAGCAATTAACCTGCCTATTAGCTTTACATAGACTGCTTGCACCAAAAGTATGTAATTATGTTATACATTTATTCTACACTTAACCAAAGAAATTATAGTGTCTCTGTATTTCTCTATGTTTTCTAATAAAGCTTAACTTCATAGGGTTTTTTATTTAGTGTAGAAACCTGATGTTAATTGAATATTGTAGGTACTTCATTCCTTGTTACTCTTAAGTAGCAGTAGTAAAAGTAGTAGTAGTAGCAGCAGTAGTCCATGTTCATCAGAAATAAGAACTCGGTGAACTGCAGACTAAAGTTGCCCTTCTGCAGTCCACCTTCCTCCTTCTGGGGTATGTGGAGGTGTGGGTCGTTAAAGGTGCTGGTTGATGTGACTGAGCAGTAGGGCCACTTGGCTATATCTGTGACACCACGTGAAGGCGTCCCTTTCCAGCACCAGCACCTTCTTGTGTCAGCCGTCTTGCCCTCATTTTACAATACTGTTTGGTAACCGTGTAGCCGGATAATGAGATGTGGAGCCAGTTATGGTGTCCCTTTTGACTGGGTGGAGGGACACGAATGCAGGGTCCATCCAAGAAGCAAACGTCCACACTCTTCCCCGCACCTTGCTGTGGTAAGGCACTGTCCGCCACAAGGGAATGTCGTTCACATCATGAGACACCCCTGCAGAGGCGGTTGCTTGCCTGCGGATGATGGGAATGCTCGGCCAAACAAACTGGGGTTATTCATCAACAGCAACACATTTGATGTCTGAGGCTCTTGTGATTAAGGCACTCTGACTGGATGTGGCCCATACAAGTAATTCTGAGGGGAGGTTGGAGTTTCACAAAGGGACCACTGGCCTTAACTGGACTGCATAACCCAGAAACTACTGTACCGGGTATACAGTTTCTAGCATACCTATTCCTGGGCCCCTACCCTTCTGATGGGGCAGTACTGGACTGGAGAGGGATGCCTGCACGTGGTTGCATCTATTTAACTAGGCAGCTCTGTTACTACATCCAGTAATATAAATAGCCCTCAACATCCTCACATCTAAATAAGCCTGGGGCCACAGCAACAAAGATAAACTTTTTACTACAAATTACCGGCTTGGATTTTTAAAAGGTTGTGCTATGCTGAAAAACCTAGGGCACCAAAGATGTAAAAAGCTGGCAGGATTAATGTTTTGACCATGAGAAATGAAATTTACACTTCCAACTTTCGCGAAATTTGTTAGAGCTTTTTTTATTATTATTATTATTATTATTTTTAAATATGGGGAACTGAATTCCCCGAGCTAAACCTTGGTAGATCATATAGCTCCGCTAGGTGACGGGAGAGCGCTACCTCTTCTAGCAGGGCAGCTACCCAGGCGGAGCGCGAACTCTCGACCCTTTGGTCTCGATTCAGGCACTCCACTACTGTGCCACCCTGCCCAGTGCCTCCATTGTTAGTTAACCCAAAGAAACTTTCTGCAGATAGAGGGTTAAGTGACACACATACACACCCACCCACACACATACACACACACACACAAAGATAATTTACTACCAAAAGTTTTTTCCGTAAAATGGAAAAATTACAAAACACTTTGTTTGATGTGGTTTTTACTGACCTACCAAGTTCGAGAAGTCTACTTGCAACGAATATAATCGTCAGGATGGCAAGGAAAAAATGAAGCAAAAGGACATCCCTAGGCCCGGTGGGTTAACGTACTTCACTTCATTAACTACATCTCAAACTACTTAAGCTGCACATTGCATGTGATATAATATAACTTCGTAACGAACCGAATAAGAAGGAAACTCCAAATCTTCTTAGGTAAAAAGGAATCAAACCATTGAAAAGGTTGCACTGACTAGGTTACATCTCTATTTTGTCCGTTTAATATTATAGATAAATAAAGTAATAATTTTAGACCCTTAATATAAATTCAGTTATAAAATGAAGCTTCCTCGCAGTTATTTTTATTTTTTAAAGAACGTATATTTCCTTTGAAAATGGCTTGGTCCATTTAACAAGATGGTCAGTGTGGTTGTGTAAATAGTGACGCGTAGACGTGGTGTTGAAGGCTCTGTATTATCGGCCAACATCCGCGGCCAGAAAATTATTTTCCAGTGTGACAATGTGATAAAGTGAGGAGAAAGGTGCAGCCAATCCAATATTATCCAGATTTTAAGTGTAGGGGCCCACGGCTAGTGTACATTGAAGGGTAGATGCTGACCACGCAAGCATTATAAAAACCTAGGATGTTTGTTTTCGTTTGACAGTGACTCCTAACCCATCTTTACCTCAGATGATGGCCAGGTGCTTTCTGATTGGAGTATAAAATAACTAGTAACCAAGGAGACGCATTCGTGCCTTAGGTCACTGAATTTCACGCAACTGTCGCGGTAGTCTAGTCGTGCGAGTAGCCATGATGTGAAAATAGACCTGCTCTAGTCACCTCACGAGGATCGAACTACAGCAGTGCAGGATCTCCACTCCAACTGGAACGCCCAGCGGGGGGAGGCTAAATACGGCAAAGAGGAGAAAAACACGAACGAGTGAGGGCCATGGGACAAGCAGGTTAGTAATGTGTGGTCATATTTACTTTGAAAATCTAGAATACCTCCCATACCACATATACCTTTTTCACCATATAAGATGTTACCCGATGACTGTAATAGTAAGATTTTGAATATTGTTAATTACATTTTTACGTGTACGCAAGCCAAACCAAACTGAACCTAACCTGACCATGAAAGCTCTGTTCTTCGGTCTTTGCCCTGTGCTCATCGCTTTATGAAATTTTAGTTAGTTTCTCATTAAATCACCCATTCCTGGTGTGTGTGTGTGTGTATGTGTGTTATAAGGGGGGTTTCGTAAATTAACAACCCATCATCGTCTGTTATCGGATCATTGTTGTAATTAGGCCTCACAGCCTTATGTTATCGTGAATTATTGTGGGTAGCATGCTTGTCTTCATTATGCAATCCTGTCACAGCTGCAACACACAGACCATTGTTCATATCAAGCCTTCATAGCATCAGCCACTTGACTTCCCATTCTGTTTTCCACATCATTTGCATTTACACCTCTTACCAGACGGCTAATTGGAATAGACTGGAGGGGTTGGGGGGGAGGGTGAGAGAAGAATAAGAGCTTACTGAAGGGGAGTACGTAGGAGAATAGGTACGGTAAAAATAGCTGGAGGTTGAAAGGTTGAGAGTGGACCTCAGTGCTAGGGACTGTGATGGTGCAGAATTCTTGATCATCAGTAATGGTATGTGATTTGCTTCTATTCCTGCCAGATCAGGTGTTGGCGGGCTTGATCGGTGAGAGTAACTACTGCTACTTCATGCTTTGGTGTTCCTTATGTCCAGATACCCCGGTGGTACCAGTAGGTGATTGATAGTGATGGTGGTGCCACTTGAGGGAGCATGGAACTTGGTTGGCCTTTCAGTCTTCCTCTTCATGATGACTGTCACTGTCACTGGAGAGCTAGGGGTTTCTGGCCTGGTGGAGTAGTGGAGTTGTCAGCCTGTGGAGTTGTGGTTGCCGTGGTGTGTTGGTTTTTCTGGATGGTTGACGGATTGCAATGCTGTGAGGTAGTTACTTAGTAGTGTTGTTGTCAGTTTTCACTATACTCCTCACTCTCATAAGACACTTTACCCTTGCTGTGCAGCCCCTTACACTAGCAGAATACCTACATATATTTCATACACTTCACTCTCACAATGCACTCTCATATCATGCACCTCACTCTCACAACACACTGCTGTCATTGTAATGCAGCCCCTTACACCACAACACACTTACTTACCTCATACATCCAACTCTCAACCTGTTAGAATAGACAGTCCTTAAACATGACCCTATGAGAAGATCTCTGGGTGCACCAGGCTGAAGTGGCTGGATTTCTGGGGTGTATCAGGTTCACATTCAGTAGAGCCAGGAGTCACAGCAGCAGCAAAAACAATTTCCATTTCTACCAGCCTGACTCTCATTCCTTAACAGTCTACAATTTCAAAAGAGTTCACATTATTTTCAGATCGTAAACTTATTGCTTATTTGTAATACTATTGTACGAGGGCCGGGAGAAGATGATGTGGAGGTCTTTCAGATCATATAATTGTGGTATGCAAGATCAAGCTGAGAGGAGTGAAGTGGACCAGGAGAGAGAGGAGCAGTCAGGGAGAAAGACTGAAAGTTGAGAAGCTGAGGATCAAAGAAATGGCAGATCTATACAGGACCAAAGTAGGGGAGGAGTTAGAATCAGTGAATTGGAATGAAATGGATCTGGACAACCTGTGGAATGCATATAGGGATTGCTTAGTTAGGAATACTAAAGCAGTGTGTGGTGTGGTAAGAGTAACAACAAAGAAGAAAGGTACGGCATGGTGGGATGAAGAGGTTAAGTGAGCAGCGGAGGAAAAAAGGAAGTGGCTAGAGTGGTTACAGGGCAGGGGTTCAACTGAAATAAGAACTGAATATATTGAGAGCAAGAGGCACATAAAGAGACTAGTGAAGAGGAAAAAGGAGGAGGTAAATGATGATCTAGAAAGAAAAGTGAATGCAGATTATAGTACTTTGATAATAGGAAGCTATTCTGGAAAGAGTTGTGGAAATGTTGAAGTGACAGTGGAAAGAAACATGAAAGTGTAAAGGATGTAAGTTGTAGATTATTAACCCATGGGGATGAAGTAGGAATATAGAGAGCAGAGGCACTGTAAACATGGTTGGTTTTGGGGGGGATGCAGAGAAGGAATGCAGTGCCAGGAAACATGACACTTGCACAGGTGAAGAACGCTGTGAAGTGGCTGAAAAATGGGAAAACAACTGAGGTTGATGAGGTGTATGCAGAGATAATTAAGTGTTGTGGGGAGAGCAGAGTGAAGTGCTTGTTGGAGATGGGTAAGAAGGCATGGATGAGTGAAACTGTGCCAGCAGAGTGGAAAAAGGCTGTGATTGTACCCCTGTACAAAAATAAAGGCAAGCGACTTGAGTTCAAGAATTATCGTGGTGTAAGTTTATTGAGTGTGGTAGAGAAGGTAGATGGAAGAATTATATATTATAGAGAATGTAAGAGAGACATCAAAAATCCTAGTGAGTGATGAAGAGGGTGGCAGTAGGAGTGGCAGAGGATGTGTGGATGAAATATTTGCAGTAGGACAGATCATGGAGAAGGCTTGTTTGAAGAACTATTAGGTGTTTATGGCATTCATGGATTTGGAAAAAGCATATGACATAATAGACAGGGAAGGTTTGTGGAAGGTTTTGCTCATGTGCGGTGTAGATGGTAAGATGCTTGGTGCCGTCAAGAGTTTTTGTGATGGTAGTGAAGCATGTGTAAGGGTAAATGGGTATCTAAGTGAATGGTTCACAGTTGGTGTGGGCATGCAACAAGGTTGTGATGTCCCCATGGTTGTTCAGTATATATATGGATAGGGTGGTGAGAGAAGTAAAAACATGAGTAATGGAGAGAGGGATGGTGTTGGTAATGAATGGTGATGGATGGAGTATCTCAAATTTGTTGTATGCTGATGATGCAGTACCAGTAGCTACTACTTGCAAATACTGTACCATACAAGAACGTGATAGACTAGTGCAGAGTTTTGCTGATGTCTGTGAGCATCATACCTTGAGAGCAAATGTAGAAAAGAGTAAAGTGATTGTTATTGAGAGAGAAGGTAACTCCCAGTGTGATGTTACAGTGAATGGAGAGAGACGAATTGGTGAGAGAGTTCAAATACCTGGGTACAGAGATTGAAATGAGAGGAAAATGTGCAAAAGAAGTGGAAAGTAGAGTGACACAAGGAAAGAAAGTAGCAGGTGCTATGAAGGCCTTGATGAGAAACAGAGGCTTGAGTGTTGCAGCTGCATGAGGCTTAGCCTGCATGAACGAATGTTAGTGCCATCTTTATAACATATGGATTTGAGACTATGGTGTGGCATGGAAATGAAAAGTCAAGAGTGAAAACAGTGGAGATGGGGCTACTGAGGAATGTATGTGGAGTAGCCTACAGAGAGTGGACAGAATACGAAATACAGTAATGTGATTTGTGAAAGATGTGGAGTGAGGAAGTCTGTGGACACCAGTATCAAAGAGAGTGTACTGTGATGGTATGGTCATGTGGAGAGAATGGATAACAATAGAGTGGTGAAAATAGTTTATCTGAGCAAATTTGCAAGAGGGATGAGGCAATGTAGGCCAAGGAGAAGGTGGAGGGATATGGTGGATGAGTGTATGAGGAAGAGAGGTATGGAAGTCGGTGAGGCTAGGGAACAGGCAAGAGATCGAGTTGGCTGGATGAATGTTGTGAGAAGAAGTGCATGATTAGGGATTTGGCACCCCTTTTTAATGTGACAGCGTCCAGATTGCCTCTATCAGATACGTTTATGTGAAGCTGCAGAATGTGGTGAATGTTTTTGGTGAAGCAGATAGAGCCAGGATACCAGGTGATTGAATGATGAGTGAATGGAAGCGTGGCCTATTGGATTGGGCAAACTTGGGCTGTCTGGACGTTGTTCATCTTCACTCTGCCCTAGGGTAGGAAAGGAGGTCTGGATGATGATGATGACAGTGTAATGAAAAAAATCTGGTATCATATTCAAGAATTTTATAGTCATTGGTTTTTCTGATCAGAGACTTTATGTAGCTATTTTAGGATTGCTTCAGGACACTTGATAATTATTACCGTAACTGATCACTTTAACTGGGTATAAACTTGCCATCTCCATCATGAATGGGGACCCATAACAAAAGATTATGGTAACTTTAGAATATGATCTTTGTCATGGAAAAGTGCTACCACATGGAATGGATGTGGAGCTGTAGTATTGGGTTATTCTGCCCCCAAGTTATGTTAAATAAGCTGCAAAAGGATGAAAATCTCCATTTGTACACTTTTTACACTGTCATCATCATCCGGACCTCCTTTCCCACCCTAGGGCAGGGTGAGGAGTCGCAACGTCCAGACAAGCCCAAATTTGCCCAATCCAATGGGCTACACTTCCATTCACTCATTACTCAAGCCCCCAGAATCCTGGCTCTATCGGATACGCCAAAAACATTCACCACGTTTTGTAGCTTCACACAAACGTATCCGATAGAGTCAATCCGGATGCTGTCACGTTAAACTTTTTACACTAACTTGGCCTAAACTACCATCTGTCCCTCCTGAATACAGGGTTGTAACAATAGATTAACACTAGAATATGAAGAAGTGCTATGACAAAGTGTGGAGCCATAGTACTGTCCGGTATTGTCTTATTTTGCAATTAAGGTACATGAAATAAGCTGCAAGACAAAAACTTGGGCCAAGTTAAGGCAAAAGGACTTTAGTGAATGTGAATGAACTATACTGTAGCTACCAGTATACAGTACTATTCTGTCACTGTAGATGTATATGGGTCCAAAGAAAAAAAACATACCAGTAGTACTGTAAAGTGCATACATGCAGTTTATTTATAGATTTTTTTCTGATTGCACATTGTAAATCCTACCTAGCATATATTAGAGTAAATCTGTCTTAGTAATAATATATTCTTTATGTACATATATCAGATCAGATATATAATATTCAAGGTATATAATAAAGCAATCTCATAGAGCTTTACATTATAGGATAAAATACTCTTAAATCAAATCTGGAAATTGACTTATAATGCCTTAAAACTCTCACTCATCAATCATCTATCACTATGGTATCAAATCTTTTACTCCGAGTGTTTCTACCTTTGAACATGTGCTTCACAACAGTCACTTCAGGATCACAGATTTTTTCTAGCTTACGTTTCCTGGACCTTGTCTGTGGCCCAGTGAACTCATTACCTATCACACTTGGGGGGAAAGAGCTGGGAGCAACCTCACAACCCTTGGAGGCAACCACATCACATTGTTTATGAGATACAAGGCACTGTTCCTGTTTCTTGTAAGACACTGTGGAACTGCTCGGGGAACTGATGTCGGGGGACAAAGTTGCTGACACATCGGATTTGCTGGCTAGTTCTGAGGACCGGTCATCTCTGGAGAAGTCAAAGGAGCCTAAGGAACTGCCCTTGGAGCTGGCCTTGGAGCGGGGGCTGGGCAGGGTGAGGACCATGCTAGGGGTGGCCGGGAAGGATGTGTTCGTAGGGGACTCTATACTAGACAGGTATGCCTTCACCCTGGCTTCACCAAAGTCAAATATGCTCTCCTCCTTCTTTGGGGTAGCACCGAGGGAGGAACTGCAGCGATCTGACTTGCTCGGGGTGCGGGCCGACGTGAGGGAAGACGCAGACGAGGTAGAAGAAAGGGATGAGGTAGAGGAGTGGCTTCTGGCATCAGTGGAGGACTTCTTGTTCTTGCGTCGCTGAGCCAGCCGTGCATTGCTCACATCCTGCAAGGAAAAAGGCAGATAATGGAACACTGTGTCAAAGTATAATACTGCTTAAACTAATCAGCTTTTATATGTGCTGCATATGAGTCCTAAATTTATAGCTCCTGTCAAAAATGAGCTGTGTATGTTCATACACCATCTTGTGTGAATAAAGGACATTTTTATTTACCGTATTTATTTTTTTTAAGACTTAAAGGCTGACAGCCTGCAAAACTTGTTGCTTTCCAAGAAAATTGGATGAAAGAAATACAGATCAAGATCTGATCATATCAAGATGCCAGGACAGTGCATTTAAAACACAGGATGTCACAAACAGTGGAAAGCCATACTGAGGAAGGCAGTTCCTAAGTTGAACAGTTGAGTTGAAGAGTAATGGCCAAAGTAGTAGCAACAGAAGAGAAGAGATGCAACACAACAACAGAGATAGGAAAAAGGAAGTCAGTGTGTGCTTATATAAATGGTTATATGTGGCCCTCATTATATTCCGGTATATTGCCTTTATTTATGTCCTTTCTGCAGCTAAATTTACAGTAAATGGAAACAGACGTAGCTACCATGTTAAAGTTCATTGCTACTTGTAAAGCTGATATACCAGTTTCCACCAATTTACGTTCTGGCGCATATCTCTGACATATAAACGTAACGAATACTGTAATCTGATTTAAATTTGAAGTGATACAATGACCTGCCAGCCATTCAGTTCAGAGTTTCATATTATGCGTCGTTAAGTACCTACCAGCAATCTGAATCCTTCCCTTGTGGCCATATGGAATGCATGGAAGGTCTGTTTGACACCAGCCTCAGCAGAAACAGGTCCATTAAGTGTGGGTCTGGCGCTGAGGATGGTTGGGGTCATGAGGGGCGTGGAAGAGTACATGAATGGTGGACCACCCTGCAGCCACTCATCCTGCAGCAGGTCTGTGATGGTTAGCCGCCTCGAGGCATCCACAGTCAGCAGCCCTGTTAAAACACCACATAAAATTGGCCTCTTGCATGTTTTGGACTACATGGAAGTTGAAAATATCGAAACATAATTTACATAGTACCAGTCGCATTTAAAATAGAAAAATATCGTGTGAAAATTGATGGTGTTGATGTAGATGTGACTGAAAGAGTTAAGATATATACTCTGAGATGGTTTGGCCATGTGAAGAGGAAAGAGACTAAGAGAATAATTAGGAGTGTTTACATGGGTGATGTGGTGGAGGAGGGGAAAACCAAGGATGAGATGGAGGGATGGAGTGGAGAGATATGTGAAAGAAGGGGTTGTGAGCTGGAGGGAGGGTAGGCAAATGGCAGAGGATTGGCCAACACAAAGGCAGTTTGCTTGTGAATATAATTAGGAGTGTTTATGTGGGTGACATGGAGGGGGAGGGGAAAACCAAGGATGAGATGGAGGGATGGAGTGGAGAGATATATGAGAGAAGGGGTTGTGAGCTGGAGGGAGGATAGGCAAATGGCAGAGGATTGGGCAACATGGAGGCAATTTGTTTGTGACCATCCCTTATGGAGGAAGTCTGGCATCTGGCAATAGATATCGGTAGTAGCTAGTCATTGTCACAGTAGCTACATGTACTGTCAGATGTGCAAAAGCAGTTATTATACACAGACGGAAGAAAGCTGATGAGTATAGTAGTGTAAGTGAGATGTAAGAAGAGAGGTTAACATATGGAAGTTTATAGGGCTAGGGAAATTATTTGGGTTAAGTTGATTCAGTGAATTATGTATGAAGTGAGCACATGACTTGGGTTTGGCTGTTTTTTTTTTTTTTTTATGACAGTGGATTGACTGGCAGGTACTGTAATGTGACGGGCATCTAAAAAACAAATATGTGCTGATACATAGGCCAGTGAGGTGGTGTCAGGGCTCTTGGGGAGTGAATGGTGTGTGAATGAGTGTGTGGCTCATTTCACTGTGAAATCCACAAGGAAACAACACATACTGGTATATGTCCTGAGCACTTCTATATTATCACATCTTTTTCTCCCCTGAAGATGTGAAAACAAGAAAGTGCTTGGGATATTTTCATGTTTAGTTTTTCTTTGTTGACATCAGCATATCTATGAATCTCATGAAACCAACTGATTAATTTGCATAATGGGATAAGTATGAATGAAGGAGAGGTGAGAAGGGTGAGATAGGGAAGGGCGAGGGGGAGGGAAGAAGGGATTAGGTGTGGGAATAAAAGGAGGTTGGGGATAGGAAAGGGAAAGATGATGAGGGGAGGTATGAAGGAGTGAGGATGGGGAAGAGAGAAAGGTAAGCAGTAGGATTGTGTAGGGGAGGGGAGAGGTAAGGGAGAAGTGGATATACACATGTTGATTGATGGATGGAGATCATTGTCAGTTTTGTTTTATTATAGCTTTCCCTTTGAACATCTACTGTATACCATATCCTGACTACACATAGTCACACATACTTTATCCAGAAAATCCCTAAGTACCGGTAATGGAAAATACTGACATATGACTTAATCAGCATTCATCTTAACCCATTCACTGTAATGCCATCTTTTTAGTGGTTTACATTTGCTGCCTCTGGATGATTTTATTCAGCTAATGGGAGACCTCTTGTAATGACAGGAATAATGAAAGCCATATTTATCCTTCCAGCACAAAGTCTCTCGAAAAAGTAATTTGGGGTAACAAGACTAAATTATTAAGAAAGATGGGATCATGTTGAAGGGATTAAGCAACCCCAATATAGGTCTTGATCATAAGTGGTAGCTACAAGTGATGCTCTCCAGGCTAACCTCAAAATTTGTTGCTGTAAAACAATCACTTTTCCCTTAAGAGTCTTTGATGTGTGTTTGCAAAATAGCTACAACTTTTAACCCCTTCAATCCTGTGATGTTAGTTTTAGCTTATTCCTGCTGCTATCAGATGATTTTATATGTTTTAGAATAGGCATCTCATACTGAAGGGGTTTATTAGGGCCACATCAAACACCTGCAGCTCAGAAAAATCACTCCAGAGCTGAACAGAATAATCTCAAGTCAGCAAGAGTAAAATAAAAAAAATATCTCACTTGACTGGAGGGGTAAAGTAAAGCAGCTTTAAGTGACATGATTCTGGTTCTTGACTGAATGATTATAAAGGACAAAAAAACACGAACTTCTGATCCATAACAGTTTCATAATTAGCTAAATAAGAACACCCTTAAGTGGTAAAGTATTAATTATTGAACAGCTTTGTAGTAACACCTTTAAAACAGGACTAAGTGTACAGATATATAAATTACGGTAAAATAAGATACAGTATACCGGTACCATACCTTTTATTAATTTCTTTGCTTGTGATGAAACGGAGATCCACTCAGGCCCAGACATATCAAACATTCCATCCTTTATCCTGGCAATTATGGAAGCTGAAGTGTCGTCTTTACTTCTGGACTGGAATGGAGCTCTCCCTGACAGCATTGTGTACTGAAGGAATGGAAAATCAGTGAGATTAAAATAAGATAGGCTATATACCATCCACGTTTACCTTTAGACGCTTTGTGTGCTGAAGTAAAAAAAACAGTGAGAGTATAAAAGCCATTATCATCAAATGTGTGCAAGCCAGCAAGGACAGTACATAGAAACACATATTTACTGATAAATGGTAATAGGTAATCCCATTGGCTATTACTCCCCTGAAGTGTTGGGGCCCAACACTAGGCTAGCTTTGTTCATTACAGTTATTGGTAGATGACCAGCCTAACCCTGACAGCATTACATGATGAAAAACTTCCAATCGTCTCTTGAGAACTGAACCTAAAATGCACGCACGCACGTACACAGCACAAAATACTCACCAGTATCACTCCTAAGCTCCACCAGTCGCAGGTTTCGTCATATCCACCTGCTCCCTGTTGCATAGCCTGCCTTAGAACCTCCGGCGCGGCATAATGGAGAGTAAAACATGGGGTCTTCATGTTTCCGTCCTTCTCTTTGTCTGGCATCACACGTGCAAACCCAAAGTCAACAATTTTGATCTCTGAGTCCTCTGAAGAGTCCTTGAAGAGGAGGTTCTGTGGGGGAGATGTATAAATTTGAGGTTTGTTGGTCATAAATTTTGAAGCTTTTCTGGATAAAAACTACGATGTTATTTATAGCTGTACTAATGTACATAAAGTTGTTTTATTGTTATGCTCTTGGTTTCTGAGTCTTCGGAAGTCTTTAAAGAGAGATTCTGTGGGAGATATAGCTACCTTTGAGGCTTGCTGCAAGACTATAATGGTATTTAAAATTGCATTACCCAAATTGTGTTATTATTGCTGTATTACAATCTTCTATCTATCTAGTGCCAGACGCCTTAATCCCGTAAGGGGTGGCCATAAACAAATCGGCTCCATGTCGCTCTGTCCCCCGCCATTTCACTGCCATGCTCCCAGCTCACACCCTCCTCTCTCATATACCTCTCCACTCCATCCCTCCATCTCATCCTTGGTCTCCTCCTCCCTCTACCCCCCTCCACCTCACTCACATACATTCTCCTTATCAGTCTCACTCTCCATCCTTTCCACATGGCCAAACCACCTAACGCTTCCTATCACCTCCGTTTCCACACCACAACGCTCCTTCACTTCCTTATCTGTTAGTCTGTCTCTCCATGTGACTCCACATGCTCCTCTCAAATAACTCATTTCCACTGCTTTCACTCTTGACTTCTGTCCCTCCAACAGGGTCCAAGCTTCACTTCCATATGTTAGAGTTGGTATCACAATACTGTCATGTAACAGCTTTTTCACTTCCATGATCACTTCCCTGTTCCTTATCACTGCTATCAAGGAACCAGCAACCTTTCTTCCCTGCTGCACCCCTTCAAGCACTTCATCCTCTAAATATCCAGCCGTACTCATCACACTACCCAAGTACTTAAATGAACTCACATTCTCCATTACAATCTTAGTCTTGCTTAATATCGAGACAGAAAATCTATGGCTCGGAGATCTTGCTTAAAGATAATATATGGCCAAGGAAAAACAGTGCAGTCTCAGGATTTAATATGATTGCCATCTAGGAGGTAAACAGTGGGTTCAGAGTTGTGTCCTAATGGCTGTGTGTGGGAACCTTGGCATTGTACACATTCAGAGCTCCCCTGCCATCTGGGTGTTGCCAGGGACATGCTGTATTTGCTCTCATTGTCTGCTTATAAAGTGGGCAGTGGCAAGAGGGTTAGGGACTTTGTCAGGTTAGAAAAAACATACTACAGTATACTCACCTCTGGCTTAAGATCTCTGTGAACGATGCCCTTTTTGTGCATGTGGTGGAGGGCTGAGACTAAGCTTCGCATGATGGAGGATGCTTGTGCCTCAGTGAAGCGCTGGTGGTGCCTGATTCGCTGTAGGAGCTCACCACCATGCAGCAACTCCATCACTATGTAGGTGTGTGCCTGAGATGGATATTTGATAGGTTAGATGTGAAGAGACTAACTAGGAGAGTGTATGTATGTTAGAGTGGAGGGATGGGAGGGAGCTGGGAGAGACTGAGGATAAACTGGAGGGATGGAGTATAAGTGACGGGATGTGAGATGGGGAAAGGACGGTCTGATGGTTGAAGACAAGGTGACATGAGGTGATTCATTTGCTGCCTGCCTTTGGGGATTAAAGCATGTAACTATAGATGAGATGATAATGTGATGTGCCTAAGTGTAGATAATAATTCTTATGAGGTGCAGTCTGGATTCTGGGGGCTTGGATGGTACATGAATGTGTTTGTGGCTTATGAAACTAGGTATACTGCTAATTACTATAGTTCTACCATATCAGGTTTTTTCTTGCTGTATAGACTAGGAGACAGGGAAGAGAGCTGATGGTGATATGGCAGCAGCTCCATCACTATGTATAAGTGTGCCTGAGATGAATACCGGTATTTAATAGACAAGGTATAGCAGCATTGTAATTGCACCCTTACTATAATTATGTACAATAATTCTTCACTTAGTTGCATACTGTAAAATATGTTCCGAAATACTAGTGCCGAAATACTAGTGTGTTAAGTGGAAATTGCTTTAAGTGAGGGTTATGCACCAGTGAGATATTCCCTTCTTAAGTACAGTATATAAAAATCATACCCATTTACTGCAGATAAGAATAAAAAGGTAAATGATGACATGACTGAGAATATCCATGTGTATTAAAATACAGTACTGAAGTGCATAGGGAGTATAAAGAAATCATTGACTGAGTTAACAGCTATACTCTGTTCACTTTAACTTGGCTTAAAACTGCCATCTCTTCATTTTTATTTCTGAGCTGTAGCAACAGATTAACACTAGAGGATGGTGCTTAGTCACGAAGAAGTTCGATGGGAAGAACGTAGAATAGATTAACACTATTTACACTAGAATATGGTGCAGGCATGAAGAATTTCTGTGAAAAGGATGTAAAACCACAGTATTGTTCTTCCTGTCACTGAGCTATGGAAATTAATTTGTAAAAGGATGATAATCTAGGCAGTGTTAAAGTGAATTAACTATATTATTATGCTGTTTTACCCCAGACCCTTCACTGCACATCCAAACCAGTTAACCTTTTGAATCTCCTGACATATTTTCCATTTCATTTCTGCCGTCTCCAAACATTGTTCCTCGGCTTTTGATAATTTTTTTTCCTAATTGGAGAGGTTAGATATTGCTTTAATTTAGCCCATCATTACAAGAGGTCTCCCCTAGACTGAATAAAAATTGTCTGGAATTGCCAAGACGAGTTCAGTAAAGCATTCAGTAAAGTATTGAAAGGGTCACTAATGAACAGTGATGTCATGCAGAAGGCATTCCTTTATTGAATACTTTATAGTGGAAAATACGCTAAGTGAATGTGTGTTAGGCTACATGAGGAATTAGTGCATGTGTGGTGTTCCCTTGATTAGATATAATAGCAGCCAATCAAAGTTGCCAGTTTAGCAAATGATTTAGCTAGAGGTAATAATATGCACTGGTATCTCAAGAGAAAAATTGTATACCTTTAGGAATTAATAGATAAGGGAATTCAAAGTATAGAATATCATATCAACACTGGTCCTAATCTCAGTCTTTATGGAGTTACTGTTACCGATTGCCTACAGGCATGGGTGAAATTATTCTCTTTCATTATTCACCCTATTTACCAGTGTTTATCGGTAATTGTATCTCTGTAACAGTTGAGATTTTAACCCATGTTGATAGAGGATTTTTTTTTTACTCAGAATTCCCTCATCTATCATTTTGCAATGATATGCCCTTTCCTCCCAGGACACCCTGTATATTTTGGTGGTCAGTAGTATGAAATCAAGCAGTGTTTTGGAGACTGTCAGTGATGTATTTTGTTGGTAGTCCAGTAATTTCAGTATTTTTGGAATGTCCTTGGTAGACTGTAAACATGAGCTAAGATACTGTATATATATCATTCCTATAACGTACCTCATCATAAAATACTTCGTGGAAATTAACAATGTTGGAATGTCCTTGGCAAGCTCTAAGAATGTTGATCTCCTGCTGACAGTCCAGCTTGCGTGAGACTATCTTGACAGCATAGGACTTTTTTGAGATCTTGTGGGTGCATTCCAGGCATACACTGAAACTGCCTTTACCCAGCACACTTCCACTATCCAAATCATACACTTGGAAGAATGGAGAATCCTGGAAATAAAATATGAGTTACGAAATGGAGCATGTAAAGAATTGGTCTCTACAGGTTATGACATTATCGTTATTAGTACCGAGTAAGCTTCCTTCATCTAGCACACCTCCACTGTCCAAACCATACACTTGAAAGAATGGTGATTCTTGGAAATACAGTCACAGTTACTAAACACAGTACAGAATTAGTCAATAGATATTTCTCTCTCATCTTAAATGTCAGGACCAACTTGCCGAACCCCGGGTTCCTACGCTGCTCATGGGGCGACCGGATGATGAATGGATGGATGGATTAAGATATTATTATTATCAGTACTGAGTAAGTTAGCTGCCTCTACCTAGTACACTTCTACTGTTTCATACTTGTGAAAGAATGGAGAATCCTTTGCCTGATAAGACTAATATTCATCTATCTACACTTTTTTCTCTATCTCATATCTTTAAATGTTTAGCCGTGAGACAAGGAGACGCTGAAGGCATTATTTTACACCTTATCTCCTACTTTATTAATATATCCTAACTGTGGGTGTTGTTTTGTGAGGGAGTAGTTACAGAAAAGTAGGCAGAATAACTGAAACAGAAAAATTTGATTACTGTATCTCGCACCACTAATAACTATTCCTCAGTCCCCTCCCAATCCCCCCCCAAAAAGATGGAAGACAGCAGAAGAAGGACAAGTCTTGACAGTCCACCAGGTTCAAGTCCAGATGGGCCAAGGTTTACTACTACTGACACCACTAAAACTACTGCTGTATATGTCAGGGTGTGCCAAAAAATATCACAACTCTGTCCAAACAACTGTCTATCTATCTATGTGCCTGTTTATCCACCCATCTGCCTATCTATCTGTCTATATATTTATCTAGCTACAACTGGTGCTGTAATTGAGGGAGAAGTGACAAATATATAGTTTTTTAAGTAGCAGTGGAGGTTTAGAGTGTTTTTATGAATTTATAGTGGACTCAACCTGCCTCAGAACTGTGGTTTCTTTTACATTCTCTTCTTACTACTACTATTCAATTTATTATTATTTTTTTTTTCTTGGGGGAGGGGTGCTTAGGAGAGACTTAAAGAACTGAAAAGCTTTAGCTTATAAAACTGAAGATACATGTAGTTACTGTAACCCTAATTACCCCTTTTGTTGCTAGAGCTGAACAAGGCTGATGAATAAAATCATCTGTTGGTAGTCTAATTTAAATGAAAAGTTGCCATTGAATTGAATGAGTTAAAAAATGCACACACACACACACACACACACACACACACACACAGGCAAGATTTACCAAGAACCTGTTATGTTAAACTTACTTTGAAATTGGTGGATAAGTTAGTTGTAGAAGGTCTTCTGTCTGGCGATGCTTTATACAGAGAATCACTGATGGCGTTGTCAGTGAAGATGACTGATGGTGCCACATAGGAATAGCCCTGTTGATGCACAAATGTATTAGTATGGTGAACTGTGTGAA
Organism: Birgus latro; assembly: GCA_018397915.1. Lineage (NCBI taxonomy): Eukaryota > Metazoa > Arthropoda > Malacostraca > Decapoda > Coenobitidae > Birgus > Birgus latro. Next base: position 71,321 of record JAGKTI010002077.1, read on the forward strand.
TAAGGGTATGAGATGGAGGGAAAGCAGCCTAATGGGGTGACATGGAGGTGATAAATTTGTGGCCACCTCCTATATACAGGTATACTGATATATGAATTAAATATTGGTAACAGCCAATCTTGTATTACCCCATTAAAGGTGTAGGCCCCTGAGGTTAGGCTAATAGCTTTATATACTTCACAGACTCAGAGCTAGATATCAAGTATTGTTCTGTAATATCTTTGTAAATTATTTTAAATTAACTACAGTTCATTTATTTTAACCTGGCAGCAGACATCAAATTTTATAAATTCTGTAAAATGCTTCAAACAAACTACATTTCATTCACTTTAACAGAGTTTTTCATCCATTTCACTTTAACAGAGTTTTTCATCCATTTCCAGCCTATTTCCTGTTGCTTAATGACAAAGTAAGACAATACTACAGCCCTGCATCGTTTCCATAACTACTGTATAGTCCATTTACCTTAACTTGACCCAGTTATTTGTCCTTCTGCGGCTGTATTTCATGTAGCTCAGTGGTAGAATAGGTTACTTTGGCTCTACATACTTCCATAGCACTTCATTAATGACTAGCATCATATTCTATTGTTAATCTCTTGTTACAACTCAATATTCAAGATGGAGAGATGCTAGTTTTAGGCCAAGTTAGAGTAAAAAGGTCTATCTATCTATCTATTGCCAGACGCCTCAATCCCGAACGGGGTGA
>JAGKTI010002078.1:11606-37563 GCA_018397915.1 Birgus latro
CCCTGTTTCCTTTTTCCCCCCCCCCCCCCCCCCCCCTCTCTCTCTCTCTCTCTCTCTCTCTCTCTCTCTCTCTCAAATAAAGTAAATTTATTTTGTACCTGTACATTTTTGCTTTTCCCTGAGCATAATTTTGCCGTTCCTTTGCAGTTGTCTGTGGAACCTGTTGTTAACTAGGGATAACCATATTGTCATTTTGGTTTTTGACTAAAAGGTACTGTATGTGTGAGACTAGGTTAGCCATTCTTAAGGCTGGGCTTGGGAAAGGTGGGTAGGGCATTTGTTACATATTTTATTAAATTTATCAATTTCACAGTAGTGTAGCATAATGATGACATCAGGTGCACAGAGTGAAAGGTGTGATTGTTGAGCATAGAGTTGTTAAAGGCAGACCAATATATAATTTGAGAGAGGTCATAAAGCATGGCCTCAGGGATAAGGAACTGAATAGAGAGGCTGTTCAAACTCAAGTAGTGCAGTGAGACTCCAATAGGTGACCAAAACTGATGCATGCAAGCATGCTGGAATATATGTATATGAACAAATGAACCTGTTTTTCCACTTTAGCCAGTTTCCCCGAAGGATGCAGTCCCGCATTAACCTTTTTTTTTTTTTTTTTTTTTTTTTTTTTTTTTTAAACATGGGACCTATTTTCTCTCATTCACCCATTCACCCACATACCTACTCACTCACCCTGTGTAACAAGCCCCCCCCCCTTTTTTTTTTTTTTTTGGAAGCCATACATACACCCACCCTGTGTGCTTACCACACCCATCCACCTAACCATCCATCAGTCTACCCACCCTCTCCAACCACCCTTCCACCCACTCACTCACATGACCAAACCCCCAACCCACCCACCCACCCCATCTGCCTGCCTACCCATCCCTCCCACTTGCTTACCCACCCTGCCCAGCCACCCTCCCATCCACTCACACCATGCATCCACCCACCCACGAACTTACTTTGCCCACCTGCTCATCCAACCCATTCATTCATCCTACCTATGCACCCACTCTGTCCTTCCCACTTCACCCCCACCCATCCTGCCTACCCACACACTCTGCCCATTCCACCCATCCACCCACCATGCTTGGACCTCCAGTAGCATGACTTGAAAGATAGATGAATAAAATATCTGGAAGAGATGAATATTTTGACTGAAAGTCAGTTTGGCTTCAGAATTGGAAGGTCATGTGTTTCCAACTTGTTGAGCTTTTACTCAAGGACGATTGACGTGCTACAGGAGAGAGACGGTTGGGTGGATTGTGTGTACTTAGATCTGGAGAAGGCATTCGACAAGGTACCCCACAAGAGACTAATATGGAAATTAGAGCATATTGGAGGAGTGAAGGGAAGCCTCCTGGAATAGATGAGAGACTTTTTGAGTGACAGACAAATGAGGACAGTAATAAAGGACAAGACATCTGGATGGAGGGAAGTAACAAGTGTTGTCCCACAGGGCTCGGTGTTGGCACCAGTAATGTTCCTGATTTACGTAAATGATATGGTAGATGGAGTGAACAGTTATGCAAGCCTGTTTGCTGATGATGCAAAGTTCTTGAGAAAGGTAGAGGTTCAAGAGGACTGTAAAATGCTACAGGAGGATCTGGATAGGATACATGATTGGAGCCGGATGTGGGAAATGAAATTCAATGTAAAATATTGGAAATGGGTAAAAGTACCAAGAGGCCATCATTGAATTATTTGATGGGTAATGAACCAATTAGAAAAGCGAGAGAAGAGAAAGATTTGGGAGTGCTGGTCCAGGATAGTTTGTCATCTGAAAAGCACATAAATAAGATAGTTAGAGAGACATATAAACTCTTGACCAATATAAGAGTGGCATTTCATTACATGGATGAGGAGATGATGAAAAAATTGATAGTGGCCATGATCTGCCTCAGGTTAGAATATGCAGCAGTAGTGTGGTCCCCACACAAAAAGAAAGATATAACCAAGATTGAGAGAATACAAAGAACAGTAACCAAGATGGTCCCCAGTCTGGCAGATTTGTCATACAGAGAGAGGCTGGAAAGGCTGGATTTACCTTCCTTAGAGGAAAGGAGAGAGAGGGGCGACATGATTGCAGTGTTCAGGACCATGATAGGAGTAGCTAAAACTGACAGAGAAAATCTGTTTGTGTGGGATGAGAGGGTAACAAGAGGACATGGTATGAAACTAAAGAAGCCAAGCTGCTTGAAGAACATCAAGAAATATAGCTTTCCTTATAGATGCGTAGACCTGTGGAATAGCCTGGACAAAGAAATCGTCCAGTCTAAAAACTTAAACGAGTTTAAGGGAAAATTTGATTTATTGAGAAATAGAGACGGAACCCCACGAGCTTAGCTCATTTCCTGTATATCACAATTAGGTAAATACACACACACACACACACAGGAGACACGGGAGAGACGAGACATGCCGCTCCGCTCTACCAAGCCAAATCGGCTCCAAATGGCCCATACCTAAAAAGTATCTTTATATGAGTCAAACTCTGTACTAGGTCCAACTAAATATTGTTCTAATATAAAAGAGAAAGTTTAAGTAAAAGTGTTGTTCCAAAAACAGAATACAACAAATTGTGCAGATGCGCCAAACAGGCGAACCAGCTGTTTAGTGTTTTGGCTATGGCATACAGGAATGTAAACTGTGAGTACATTCTTCTCATACTACCACAAGATGAGCACCATGTTTAGTAAAGAAAATATGGAAGGAGTTCAGAAAAAGGATAAAGGTAGAAAGCAGGATAATGATTTCTACCCGGAACTGGTGGAAATGGAGACGTACAGTAAGTTGGTAAACGAGTGCACAGATTAGAGAAGGCATTTCAGAGTGAAATTGGTGAAATTAAAAAGCAGTTGCTCATACAGAAGGAGGAAAATGCAAACTTAGTAAAGGAAGTTAACAGGAAAGACACAACAATAGATGAGCTTTTAATTGAAGTCAGTACACTCAGAAGGAAGATTAGTGAAATGGCAAACACAGTAGTCAGCCATGAGAGTATTATGGTAGAGGTCAGAAAATGATACCGAGACAGTTAGACAGGCTAGCACTCTGATAGATCATAGCAGTGATATTGAAGAGAAGATAACACAGGTGAATGAAGCGATGCAAAGCTACAAAAATTATGTGGAAACTGTATATGCTGAAATGGTGAAAGTAAAGAAAGACTTAGAAGCAAAAGTTGAAGAAAAGAGCATTAAAAAGGAAGTAAAGCAAATAATCCAAAACAATCCAAAACTGGTCAATGATTCAGCAGACATAAAAAAATCTACAGTAATCACTGGTAATGAGGAGGAGGAAATAAAAAGTAAGATTTCGAGAGACAAAAAGGAGATGACAAATGTAATGAACATAGTGAAGGAAGTATCAGAGGAAATCTGTAGTAAAGACACAGAGGAACACAAAAGGCTAGAGAAATATGAGAGAAATAAATCAAGGCCTCTGAAAGTAACCTTCCACAGTGTAAACACTGTGGAGGAAATACTGAGAAATGCAAACAAGCTTATGGAAAAAGAGGATTTCAAAATATGTGTGGATAAAAAGATGCCTAACTCAAGTGGAACTAAGTTTACTAAAAGAGAAGAGGGAGGAGGCAAAAAACAAAGAATGAGGGAAGATCAGAGGAAGAGAAAAAAACATTTTTTTACAAAGTAATTGGATTGCTGGTACAAAAGTGGTACATAAACAGAATGGAATTAAAAGGAGGAAGGTAGTAGACCCGTCATGACAAGTATATAAACAAGATGATTAAGTTTATGTACTCAGATGTAGATGGAATGGTATCTAAATTACTAGAGATGAATGATTAAATTAAAGAAAAGGAACCACATATTGTCTGCCTAACTGAAACAAAATGAACATCGAGGATATCAAATGATATCCTAAACCTAGAGGAATATAATATATGGAGAAGAGATAGGAGCTTAAAAATGGAGGAGGATTTATGATATTAACAAAGAAAAATCTGCAAGTCAAAGAAATAGAACTAGATATACCCTCACAGGTATAATTGATCGCTGTAGAGATTAGTTCGTCTAAAGGGAAAATAATTGTGGCAAATCTATACATGCCACCCAGATTAAACATTTGGGAAAAAGGTGAATATGAAGACCTGGCAGAGAGTACAATTCTAAGTTTAAGAGCATTACTACATAGATTGGAGGAGAAATCTGAAAGAACTATAATATCTGGAGATTTCAATACAAATATAAATTGGAATACTGTACAGTAGATATAAAAAGCCAGGAAAGCTGTTGGGACCAAAAGCTTTTGGACCTTGTGCAGGAGTTTTTCCTAACACAACATGTAAATGAAAGCACCAGAAAAAGAGGACTAGATGTACCATCAGTACTAGATCTTATATTTACTGGGCAAGAAAATGATACTGACAGTATTATGTATCACCCTCCATTCGGCAAAAGTGACTATGCAGTATTAAATTGCAACTTCAGGATTGCCTATGACTTAGTTAACAGTAATGAAAGCTACAAAAGAGCCTTAAGTATAAAAAGGGAGACTACCATGACCTAAAGAAATACTCCTTAGAAATAGATTGAGAAAAAGAGCTTAGAGGACAAAATTTAAATGTTATACTGTATATAGAAAATTTTGTGAACTTTATGAAATAGGAGTCCAAAATTACATCTCTCAGCACAAAGAAGCAGAAATGACAATAAAGAAATGATTAAGTATAGCATGTAAAAAATCAAATGAAAAAAGAGACTTGTTGTGGAATAGATACAGAAGACACAGTAGTGAGTGGGCATATAACAACTCTAAACAGGCAAGAAACGAATACACAAGAATAAGGAGAGAAGCCCAAAAACGGTTTGAGGAGGACGTCATTAACCCCTAAACCGTGGAGTTGTGGGAGGTGGTCCTGGCACTTCCCCGGGGGGTAAATCGCTCTCTGACTGACTTTTTTTTTTAATATTTGCCAAAAATCAGTTATTTGTCCTAGAATATTATAATTACATATGCATATGGCACATACCTTCTGCTTTCTCCTGGGATTTTTTTTAGCACTCATCAACTACCGTAGGACTTATGGAGAATTCTGAAGCTGGGTAACGAAGTCTCCAGTTTAAACTTCCCCACAGCCCGTAATATGAATACCAATGTCGAATATTATCACTACAGACACTATTCAGTTATTTACGAGCATCCATACTCCCACAAAAAAACACTGTGAAAGCAATTGAAAATGAGAGCCTTCCAGTCGCGCTAGTTCACAGCTCGTATTCGGTCATTTCTTATTCATATACAGTATACATTCACACTTTACATTCCTATTACTTTATTACACTTATATATATCTACAGTCATTTACTGCTTCTCACACGATGTTTTGTTGGGGTAAAGGTCACAGGGCATTTTAAAATGGCCGCCAAAGTGGCGGTAATGGAGGGGCACGACGACGACGTGATTACACCTTCAAGAATGACATTGAACTGAATTAGGTACGTATCTGGGTATAAAAGGGTTCAAATTCAGCCGGAAATGTATGTGCTATGAAATAAGTCGTTGTAAATATTGACAGTACATACTAAATTGGGTTTGTCTAGGTGAATATAAATATCACTCAGGCTTCTCCCCAAATTTCTTATACAGTATATATTTATATCTTGAAAGCCCCGGCTAATTAAAAACAACGCAGAAGCACCCAACTGACAGCCCGTGGCTTGAGCCAATGCCACTGAGCGTCATGAAAGTGACGGCCCGCAGTTAAGTGGTTAACAAAAGTAGTGATCAACCGAAGCTATTTTACAGCTACTGTACATCGGAAGCAAAGCCAAAGTAAAAGACAAAATACACTCCATTATAGATGAAGGGATCCTTTGTGCACATGAGAACGATATTTGTGAAGCACTAAATAAGAATTTCCAATCAGTTTTTACAGAAGAAAATAATTTTGAGTGGGATGATACAGAACATGCATGCCCAAACATATTACCAGATATACAAATACTGTATCAGAAAAAGAAATATAAGAGTTAAGTAAATTTGACAAAGGAAAAGCAATTGGTACAGACAAAATTTCTTGTTGGGTGCTACATGAATGTACAAAGGAGTTAAGTATTCTTAGACCATTATATTTAATATTTAAGGAATCCTTGGGTCAAGGTAAACTACCTGATATTTGGAAGAAATCAAACATTGTCCCCTTATTCAAGAAAGGGAATAGACAAAATCCACTCGACTACCGACCAGTATCACTAACCAGTGTTGTAAGTAAGATACTGGAAAAGCTGATAAGAAAAGTTTAGGTAAACCATCTAGAAGAACACAATATGATAACAGAAAGGTAATTTGGTTTCAGAAAGGGAAAATCATGTGTTTCTAATGTATTAAGCTACTTTGACAGAGTTGCAGAAACACTACAGAAAAGAGAAGGATGGATGGACAGTATCTATCTAGATTTCAAGAAAGGATTTGACAGAGTACCGCACCAAAGACTCTTATGGAAACTGTACGATCAAGGAGGAATTCAAGGCAAACTGTACTGTTGGATGCAAGATTTTCTTAGGAAACGGGAAATGAGAACAGTACTAAGAGGAAACTACTCATCTTGGAGGGAAATGACTAGCGGAGTTCCACAGGGCTCAGTGTTGGCACCAGTTATGTTTTTAGTGTATATAAATGATAGCTAGTAATATTGGAAATGAAAGCTACTTAAATATGTCTGCGGATGATGCAAAAATACGAAGGAGAATTACTAACACAGACTCTTGTAAAGAACTACAAGAAGAATTAAATAAACTTGATGAAAGGAGTAATAAATGCAAATGGAATTCAATGTTGACAAGTGTTTTGTAATCAAGTTTGGTAAACGTGGGAAAAGACCAGAGTGGGATTATAAGCTAGGAAGTAAAACTCTACACATATCAGAAAGAGAGAGGGTCTTAGGTGTGATTATTAATAACAGACTGTCTCTGGCTGACCACATAAATGAGAAGGTATGGAACTTGTATACCCTGCTTGCAAATATGAGAATAGCATTCACATACATAAATGAAGACATGCTGAGGAAGATAATAACATCCTTCATCAGACCAACCCTGAAGTATGCATCAGTAGTTTGAAATCCTCATCTCAAGAAACACATAGATAAGATTGAAAAAGTTCAAAGGGCTGCTACAAGATGGGTACCGAGTTTAAGGGATCTAAGCTTCTATGAAGAAAGACTAGAAAAACTGAATCTGCCAACACTACAGGAGAGAAGGAAAAGAGGAGACATGATTATGCTATATAAATGCATATCAGGGAAGGGGAAAATAGACATAAATGAATATATATAAGCTATGGGGAAGCATCAGCAAGAGGACACTGCAAAAAATTGCATAAAAAGAGAGGTGATAAAGACGTAAGGAAATTTAGTTTCCCAAATAGGGCAGTTGATCAGTGGAATACACTACCGAATGAAGTAGCATGTGCCAAAACAGTTCATAAATTTAAGGAGATGTATGAAAATGGTTTAAGACATGGAACAGTAGGAGCTTGACTCATTCCTGTAAAGGTACAGTTAGGTAAGAACAATTAGGTAAGAACAGACGCACACAGTGGAACTAGAAAGTTTTCTTGGGTTGCATCATGGCAGAAAGGGATAGCTCATTGTTTACAACTGGTGGCGTTCATTTTGTGGGCTTCTCCAATGAGGATAAGGGTAAAGGAAGTACAAAACTGAACCAAACAAGAGTAGCAGGAGTGGAGAAGATGGCAGAGAGGAACATCCAGGAGTTAAAAAAGGTATGGACAGTAATTATAGAGTTACAGGAACGGACCTTAGAACAGGAGAAAGAGATTAAGATATGCAGAGCATGTTGGAAAATGTGCACATGCAGTGCTGAACAAGAAGGACAAGTTACAGAATTAAAAATGAGTAACGAATCTGCCTCAAATGAAATAAAACAGCTCAAGAGGGAAAATAAGAGGTTGGAAGAAGAAAGGGACAGGAAGAAAAGTAGAACTAGATGGGCTTGAATCAGAATCAAGGATGCAAGTTGAACACATTAAGGAATTCAAGGAGCAACACAGGGGGGTGGAAGAAAATTCAAGAGGAAGGAAATATTAATTTGAAAGATTATAGAACAACAAAGCAAGGAAAAGGTGGACAAGGAAGTGGTTAGGGCACTAAGAAGTAGAGAATCTTTAGTCAGGGATGTAGCAGACAAGAAAAGATGCGTGATAATTTCAGGAGCAGAAGAGAAACGTATGACAGTAAGATCAGAAAGGGAAAGAGAAGAACTGAGTAATGCTAAAGAGGTAGCATCAGTTGTTATGGAGGGTAACGACAAATCTCAAGAAGAGATTGAAGAAGTGTTTAGGCTAGGAAAGTACGAGGAAGGAGTGGCGAGGCCACTTAAAGTTTAAGTCTCAAGTAATGGTAAATGAAATCATCAACAGAACATGGAAATTTTCAGACAAACAAGAGTTCAAGAATGTTTGGATAAGGAGAGATGCTAATGAGGAAGAAAGAGCTAAAATAAAGGAGTTAGTAAAGGAAGTAAAGGCAAAAAATGAACAACGAACGGAGGAAGAGAAGACAGTGTTCTGTTAGAAAGTTGTGGATCAGAAGATGAGGAAGTGGTAGTGATGGATAGAGGGAGAGAAGACAGAATAAAGAGCAATGAAAAAGGTTGGAAAGTGGCATATACTAATGTTCTATCTATCTATCTATTGCCAGACGACGCCTTAATCCCGAACGGGGTGGCCACAAACAAATTGCCTCCATGTCACTGTGTCCCCTGTCATTTCACTACCATGCTCCCAACTCACACCCCCCTCTCTCATATACCTCTCCACTCCATCCCTCCATCTCATCCTCGGCCTCCCCTTCCCTCTCGCCCCCTCCACCTCACTCACATACACTCTCCTCGTCAGTCTTTCACTCTCCACATGCCCAAACCACCTTAACGTGTTTTTCCTAACGCTTCCCATCACGTCCTCAACCACACCATAACGCTCCTTCACTTCCTCATTTGTTAGTCTGTCTCTCCATGTGACTCCACATGCTCCTCTCAAATAACTCATTTCCACCGCTCTTACTCTTGACTTCTGTCCTTCCAACAGGGTCCAAGCTTCACTTCCATATGTCAGAGTTGGTATCACAATACTTTCATGTAACAACTTTTTCACTTCCATGCTCACCTCCCTGTGTCTTATCACTGCTTTCAACGAACCAGCAACCTTCCTTCCCTGCTGCACCCTTTCGAGCACTTCACCCTCCAGACTTCCATCCTTACTCATCACACTGCCCAAGTACTTAAATTCACTCACATTCTCCATATCCTTCCCATCCAGTCTCACTGTACATTCACTGGCTTCACTTCTCTCGAAGACCATTACTTTACTCTTCCCCACATTCACCTTTAGATTCCGTTTCTTACACACTCTTCCAAACTCATCTACCAAGCCTTGCAGCCCCCCTTCATCTTTGCTCAACAACACAGTATCATCTGCAAACAACAGTACAGGGAGTTTCCAAATACTGCCCTCTCTCACTAGGGCCGCTCCAACATCCACTGCCCGACCTTGTATCTCTTTTATAACCCCATCCATATACAGATTGAACAACCATGGAGACATGACACATCCTTGCTTCAATCCAACCTTCAAATGGAAAGATTCACTCAGTTTGCCATCCACACGCACTGCAGCCTTAGCACCCTCATACATACTCTTCACTGCCTTCAACAACTTCCCATCCACTCCATATATTCTTAATACCTTCCACAAACCTTGTCTATCCACCCTGTCATATGCTTTCTCCAGATCCATGAAGGCTGCATACAACTTCTTGCCCTTCTCTAGAAACTTTTCCACTAAGGATCTAAGAATGAATATCTGGTCTACACAACCTCTTCCCTTCCTAAAACCTCCTTGTTCTTCTCCAACTAATTCCTCAGTAATTTCCCTAACTCTGTCAATAAGTATCCTACCATATATTTTTCCTATTACACTGAGAAGGCAAATGCCCCTATGATTACCACACACTGCTTTTTCCCCTTTTCCTTTGTACAGAGGAATAATTATACCTGACTTCCAATCCTCCGGGACTCTACCCTCCTCCCAAGCCAATCTGCACACCTTCCACATCCATTCTATTACTATCTCTCCCCCATGCTTCAGCATTTCACCACACACTCCATCAATTCCTGGGGCTTTCCCCATTTTAACTTTCTTCATTGCTTCCACCACTTCCATCCTGGTGATTTCTTCCTCTCTTCTCACAACCCTCCTTCTCCCTGCCATTCCCCAGCCACTTATACTTGCATTACTTTCATTCTCTATGTTCAACAGTTCATTAAATTGTTCTCTCCATCTGTTTACTTTTTCTCCCTTCTCCACTAGTAATCTACCATTTTTATCTTTCACACCCCCACTGACTTCGTTGGCACCCTGTCTAGGTCTCTTTACCTCCTTCCAGAACATTTTCTTACATTCCCTCCACTTTGCACTCAAATTCCTTCCAAATTCCTCATCCACTCTCTTCTTACTCTCTCTTACCAATCTTTTCACCTCCCTCCTCCTCACTACATATAACTCTCTCGTCTGTCTCTCAGCTTCTCCGTTGCCCCCGTTCCTCATCCACTCATTATATGCTTTCTTCTTTTGTGCCACAGCCTCTCTCACCTCTTCAGTCCACCATGCTGTTCGCTGAACCCCCTTTCGTCTTCGCTTCACCCCACACACCACCTCACATACTGCACAGATTTCTTCTGTGAATACCTTGCACACACCTTCCACGTCCCCCATCTGCTCCAATCTATATTTACCCAATCGCTCTTCCACTTCCCTTTTATATTCAGCCTTTATTCCATCTTCTTGTAACTTTTCTACCCTCCTTGTAACAAATACTTCCTCCTGTCCTTCCCTTTTCCTCCATCTTGTTTGGATTCTAATTCTGGCCACCACCAAGTGGTGGTCAGAAAGTCCACTCTCCCAGCCTCTATATACTCTTGCATCCATTATACATCTTCTCATCCTTTCATCCACACACACATAGTCAATCATTGCCTTCCGTTCATTCATTCCCCCGTCCTCTCTTCTCACCACTCGCCATGTATACCTATGGATCATTTTGTGCCTGAAGAGGGTATTAGCTACCACCAACCCCCTCCCAGCACAAATGTCCACTAAAGCACTGCCATTCTCATCCATCTCTGCAGGCACACTCCACTCACCAACCACTCCATCCACCTTCTCATTCCCCACTTTTCCATTCATATCTCCAATCAGAAACACTCTCTCATTCCTTTCAAACTTTTCCAAGCAGGCTTCCACATTTGTCCAAAACTCTTCTCTCACTCTACTTACACGATCTTGCGTTGGCACATACACGCACACAATTGCCCACATTTGTAGTCCAACTTTCACTCTTACCCACACAATCCTTGACCCAACTGATCCATACTCTCTTACATTCTCCTTCCACCTGTTGCTCACAACAATACACACTCCCTCTTTCGCCCTCTCATTCTCACCCACTCCCGCGCATATACCCCATCCATATTCCCATTCTCTCACACTCTCACCTCGCCATGTAGTTTCAGTTATTCCACATATATCCACTTTTGCACTCTCAAGCACATGTACAATCTCTCTCTCTTTCACCTCATCATTCATACCCCTTACATTCCAGGTCGCAATCTTTACATCTTCCTTTGTCCGATCCTTTTTCGTCAACTTTTGGTCAGTCCTGGTCCGAGGCTTCCTGTTCGTATATTTAGTTGATGGTTTAATATCAGCAAGGTTAGAAATCAACGATTTCTTGAGGTTACACGAACAAGATATTAGGTGCTTTGTAGAGACCAAGTTAAGAGAGGATATTGGTATCCATATGGGAGATGGTAAATACCAACTGTGGAGAAGAGACAGAAAAAAATGGGAGAAGTGATGATAGCAGTGAAGAACAACATCAATATGGATAATGTGAAAATGAGAGAGGGTAGGGCTGATGTGATAAAAATCAAATTAGTAACTGGGGAGATTGGCAGCAGAGACATCGCAGTAGTATGTGTTCCCCCTAAGACAAGGACATGGAATGTCGATGAATAGGAGGAGATGTTAGAAAAAAAATGGAAAGAGGAGTGATGATAGCAGTGAAGAACAGTATCAATGTGGATAATGTGAAACTGGGAGAGGGTAGGGCTGAAGTGATAAATATGATATTAGAAATTGGAGAGAATGCCAACAGAGACATCACAGTACTGTATGTTCCCCCTAACACAAGGGCATGGAATGATGAATAGCAGGAGATGTTGTCTGACATGGTTAGATATCTACAAAAAGTGATTGAGAAAAGCAACAACATAATTCTGATGGGTGATTTTAATTGTAAAGAGGTGAACTGTGAGGAATGGGACTCAGGAGGCAGTGAAGATTTGTGGGGCACTATATTGATAAATATAGCAATGAATAATGTAATGACCCAGTGGGTCAAAGAAGAAACAAAATTCAGAGGTGATGACACACCAGCAAGACTAGATTTACTTCTAACCAAAGAACATGACATAATTGAATCTTTGAAATATCTGTGTCCTACAGGAAAAAGTGATCATGTGGTCATTGAGTTCCAGATGATAAAAGGGAATGTGGTGCCAAGGGATTTATAGGCAAGGAACATACATCTCTGGGAAAGCAGACTTTACAGGACTGAGGAAATTTTTCAAAATGTGGGTTGGAGAAAATTCAGAGAAACGAGAGATACAGAGGAAGTGGGATATCTATCTAGACCTCTATAATTTGGGAGTGGAAAAATATGTACCAAGAGTAAGTGGGAAAGAAAACCGGAAAAAAGATTGGTTTAACAGAAGGTGTATGATAGCAAAAAAAGAGAGGGACATGGCATGGAACAACTGGAGAAAGAGAGGTAATAATAGAACAATGGAAGAATATAGAAGAACTAGAAATGAATATACAAGAATATGTAGGGAGGAAGAAAGGAACTTTGAAAATGGTATAATTGACAAATGTAAGGATGAACCCAAATTGTTTTTTAGATTTGTTAATGGCAAATTGAAACAAAAGGAGGAAAACTGGAAGTAGAAAGAGAGGTCTATAAAGATGCGACAATGCAAGCTAAAATAATGAACAAATGTTTCCAGTCAGTTTTCAGTAAAGAAAGGGATTTTATGGAGGGAGAGGGAGTGACCAGAAATGCAGTGATAGAAGATATAGAAGTGAAGTGCAGGAAGTGTATAAATTGCTGGAAAATTAGATATGAGGAAAGCCCCAGGACCAGACTGAATCTCTAACTGGGTGCTGAAGTAATGCAGAGAACCACTGGAGGATAAGATTCATGGTTTAATTGTGTGTTCTCTGGAAGAAGGGAAAGTGCCTCGGGAATGGAAGAGGGCCTGTGTGGCACCAATTTATAATAGAGGAAACAAGGAAGAACTGAATTATAGACCAGTGTTCCATGGTCGCAAAATTGTGCGAGAGAGCTGAAAGACAGATGGATAAAATATCTGGAGGATATGAACATTTTGGCTGAAAGTCAGTTTGGAATCAGAAGTGGAAGGTTGTGTGTTTCCAGTTTGTTGAGCTTTTACTTGAGCGATTGACATGCTACAGGAGAGAGACAGTTGGGTGGATTGTGTATATTTAGATTTGGAGAAAGCCTTTGACAAGGTACAGTCACGCTTCCTAATTTAGACCCACCCCGAGCCAAGACCAGAGCTGAGGGAGGCAGTAGCCACCGCTCTTAAACGAATGTATTTATTTATTAAGAGAAATAATATATTCAGGTCTTACCTTTTTTTATGCCTTATGTTTTCCAAAATCTACTGTCTAAAACTGTCCAGCATTGTCCTCTTCAGTAAATGATTGTTTCATAAGAGGTGAGGGTGAAAAGGAATGCAGTAAGGTAGAGAATGAACGTTGGATGCGAGAGGGAGGGGGGGGGGATAGAGGGGTGGTGTGGGGGGGGATAGTAAACGCGTTAGCCGTGGCTACTGCCTCCCTCAGCTCTGGGCTTGGCTCAGGGTGGGTCTAAATTAGTGAGCGTTACTGTACCCCACAAGCGACTAATGTGGAAATTGGAGCACATAGGATGACTGAACAGAAACTTCCTGGAGTGGATGAGAGACTTCTTGAGAGACAGACAAATGAGGACATTGATAAAGGACAGGATGTGTGGATGGAGGGAAGTAACAAGTGGAGTCCCACAGGGCTCAGTGTTAGTGCCAGTAGTGTTCCTGATTTACATAAACAGTATGGTAGATGGAATGAACAGTTATGCAAGTCTGTTTGCTGATGATGCAAAGATCTTGAGGAGAGTAGAAGTTGAGGAAGACTGTAAATTGCAGCAGGAGGACCTGGATAAGATTCATGATTTGAGCGGGATGCGGGAAATGAAATTCAACACAAAAGAATGTAAAATACAGGAAATGGGTAAAAGTACCAAGAGGCCATCACTGAATTATTTGATGGGTAACGAACCAATCACAAAAGCGAGAGAAGAGAAGGACTTGGGAGTGCTGGTCTGGGATAGTTTGTCACCTGATAAGCACATTAACAAGATAGTTAGAGAGACGTACAATCTCTTGACCAACATCTATCTATCTATAGCCCAACACCCTAATCCCGCAAAGGGTGGCCACAGACAGAACCCCTCCAAGTCACTCTGTCACCCACCATTTGCCTACCCTCCCCCCAGCTCACTCTCCCCTCCCTCATATACCTCTCAACTCCATCCCTCCACCTCATCCTCGGCCTTCACCTCCCTCTCCCTCCCTCCACCCCACCTGCATACACCCTCTTAGTCAGTTTTTCATTCTCCATTCTCTCCACATGTCCAAACCACCTCGTTGTATTTCTCCTAATCTTCTCAACCACATCCACATCCACCCCACAACGTTCCTTCACTTCTTCATTCGTCAACCTGTCCCTCCATGTCACTCCACATGCTCCTCTCAAGTAACTCATTTCCACTGCTCTACTAGTTACCCTCTAGCAAGGTCCATGCCTTGCTTCCATACATCAGGGTAGGGATCACGATACTATCATGCAGTGACTTCTTGACTTCCATACTCACCTCCCTATTTCTCATCACCGCTTTCAATAAACCAACAACCTTCCTTCCCTTCTGTACCCTTTCAAGTATTTCATCCCCCAAACTTCCATCCTTACTCATCATCCTTCCCTCCTCTTTTCTACTCTGATGGCTCTGTAGCTATTTCTTCTACTGGTAAAGCAGATCTCTTCGCTCAGACTTTCTCCTCCAATTCCACATTAGACGATTCTGGTGCTATTCCTCCATCACTTCCCCCCTCTGACTTCCTCTTGACTTACATTAAAATTTCTTCAGCTGATGTATTTTCTGCCATCACTGGCCTCAATACTAACAAGGCATATGGTCCTGATGGAGTCCCTCCTGTTGTCCTCAAAAACTGTGTTTCTGTGCTTACACCCTGCCTAGGTAAACTCTATCGCCTTTGTCTGTCAACTTGTAGCTTTCCTTCGTGCTGGAAGTTTGCTCTCACTCAGCCAGTCCCAAAGAAGGGTGACCATTCCCAACCCTCTAACTATCATCCAATTGCTTTAACATCCTGTGTATCAAAAGTTTTCGAGTCAATTCTTAACAGAAAAATTTAAAAGCATCTTTCCTGTCACAACCTTCTTTCTGATTGTCAGTATGGGTTCCGTCAGGGACGCTTCACTGGCGATCTTCTCACCTACCTTTCAGACTCCTGGTCATCCTCCTTTCGGGACTTTGGCAAAAGCTTTGCCATTGCACTTGACATCTCAAAGGCTTTTGATTGAGTCTGGCATAAATCTTTAATTTCCAAACTGCCCTCCTACGGTTTCTATCCTTCTATCTGTGCCTTCATCTCTAGCTTCCTTTCTGGTCGTTCTATAGCCGCTGTTGTAGACGACCATCGTTCTTCTCCTAGACCTATCAACAGTGGTGTTCCTCAGGGCTCTGACCTATCACCAACTCTCTTCCTTTTATTCATCAATGACCTTCTAAGCTGTACATCTAACCCTATCCACTCATATGCTGATGATTCCACCCTTCACCTTTCCATTCGGTTTCTGCAACGTCCATCTCAGCAGTTACTTCAACAAAAAAGGGATGAGGCTATGGCACACGTAATGTCTGACTTGGCTCATATCTTTGATTGGGGTAAAAATGATCTTGTTATTTTTAATGCATCAAAAACTCAGTTCTTACACTTATCAACCCGACAAAATCATCCCCAGGATTACCCACTAATGTTTAATAATGAACAGTTATGTCCTGCATCATCCTTGAACATGCTTGGGGTTTCATTCTCTCGGGATTTGTCTTGGAAAGAACATATTACATCTCTTGTGAAATCTGCTTCCAAGAGATTAGGTGTGCTAAGCCGATTCCAAACTTTCTTTACCCCTGCACAGTTGTTGACCTTGTACACGGGTTTTATTCGTCCGTGTATGGAGTACAACTCTTATGTGTGGGGAGACTCCCCATATGCAGCTCTTCTCAATAGGGTGGAGTCAAAGGCTTTTCGTCTCATTAACTCTCCTCCTCTTACTGATTCCCTTCAACCTTTGTCTCTTCGCCGCACTGTTGCATCTTTATCTCTCTTCTATCGCTACTTCAATGGTCACTGTTCCTCTGAACTGTCTGCTTGCATCCCTCCACCTCTATGACGGGCACGTAGTACCCGTCTAGCAACAAACTTTCATCCCTTTTCTGTCCAACTCTCTAATGCAAGAGTTAACCGTTACTCCCAGTCCTTCATTTATGCAACTGGTCAACTCTGGAACTGTCTTCCTCTGTCTGTTTTTCCTACTTCCTATGATCTCCAGTCTTTCAAACGCAGTGGGTCCAGGCATCTCGAATTGAACGGATCTTGAATTTGGCTCTCTTTTGTATTGTTTTTGTTTATTCTTGGAGGGAACGGTATGTGGGCCTGTGGCCTTTGGTTCCTTCTTCCTTGCATAAACACACACACACAC
The DNA here is from genome assembly GCA_018397915.1 of Birgus latro. NCBI lineage: Eukaryota > Metazoa > Arthropoda > Malacostraca > Decapoda > Coenobitidae > Birgus > Birgus latro. The sequence goes on from JAGKTI010002078.1 coordinate 28,557, forward strand.
ACACACACACACACACACACACACACACACACTCTGCCCAAGTACTTGAATGCACTCACATTCTCCATATCCTCACCATCCAGTCTCACTGTACATTCTGTGACTTGATTCCTCTCAAACACCATAACTTTACTTTTGTTCACATTGACTTTCAGATTCCTCTTCTTACACACTGTCCCAAATTCATTCACCAAACCTTGCAAGTCCCCTTCATCTTCATTCTACTGTATCATCAGCAAACAACAACACTGGAGTCTTCCACATCTTGCCCTCATTCATTAGAGCCATTCTACATCTACTGCCCTACCTTGCAACTCCTATACAACCCCATCCATGTATATATTAAACAGCCATGGAGACATCACACAACCCTGTTTCAGTCCCACTCTCACTTAGCTCACCATCCACTCGCACAGTAGCTCTAGCTCCTTCGTACATGCTCTTCACGGCATTCAACAATTTCCCCTCCACTCCATATATTCTTAATACCTTCCACATACCTACCCTGTCTATTCTGTCATAAGCTTTCTCCAAGTCCATGAAGGCAGCTTACACTTTCTTTCCCTTCTCTAGATACTTCTCCACTAAACATCTTAGAACAAATATCTGATCTACACACCCTTTTCCCTTCCTAAATCCCCCTTGTTGTTCTCCAGCTAACTCCTTTGTTATATGCCTAATGCTGTCAATAAGTATTCTACCATATATATTTCCAGTCACACTAAGAAGGCAAATAAATACCCCTGTGGTTACCACATACCTCTCTCTCCCCTTTTCCTTTATATAAAGGAACAATTATACCTGATTTCCAGTCCTCTGGAACCCTTCCCTCTTCTCAAGCCAATATACACAACTTCCATATCCATTCCACAGCAATCTCACCCCCATACTTCAGCATTTCACCACATACTTCATCAATTTCTGGGCCCTTTCCCATCTTGATCTTCTTCAATGGTTCCACTACTTCCGCCCTACTGATCTCTTCCTCCCTCCTCTAACCTCTTCTTCTCCCAGCCATTCCCCAACCACTTATTATTGCTCTGCTCTCACTCTCTACATTCAACAAATCCTCAAAGTGCTCCTTCTATCTCCTCAATTTCTCTCTCTTCTCCACCAGCAATCTATTATTCCCATCTTTCCCTCCCCTACTATTTCCCCTTTCACACTGTCTTACTTTCTTTACCTCCTTCCAAAACAATTTCTTACTCTCCCTCCATTTTACACTCGGATTCCTCCCAAACTCCTCATCCACTTTCTTCTTACTCTCCTTCACCAGTCTCTTCACCTCTCTTCTCCACCTCACATATACCTCTCTGTTCTCTCCCTCATCTTTCCCCTACCTCTGTTCGCTAGCCATTCACTATATGCCTTCTTTTGTTCCACTGCTCGTTTCACCTCATGATCCCACCATGCTGTCTCTTGCACACCCCTGCAACTCCTCCTCACTCCACAAACCTCCTCACATGCTGCGCCTATCTCTTCCGTGAAAATCTTAACATACATCTTCCACCCCTTCCATCTGCTCTAGCTCATACCTTCCCAATCTTTCTTCCACTATTCTCTTATACTCTGCCATATTCTCACTATCTTGTAACTTCTCCACTCTTCTCACAGGAGCTATTTCCTCCTGTCTTCCCCTTGGTCTCTTCACCCACTTTCTTTGCAGCCTCAGCTTGGCCCTCACTAAGTGATGGTCAGAGATTCCACTCCCTCACCCTTTCCACACTCTTGCATCCAACACTTGCACACTTGTCTTTTCATTCACTCATCCACACGCACGTAATCTATCATTGCCTTCCGTTCTACAAGTTCACCATCCGTCCTCTTCAAGACTCTCCATGTATACCTGTGGATCATCTTGTGCCGAAAGTAGGTGTTGGCTATTGCCAACCCCTTACCAGCCCAGATGTCCACCAAGGCACTACCATTCCCATCCACCTCAGCTGGCACACCCCACTGACCAACTACTCCATCCACTCGCACATTCCCAGCTTTGACTAACATAAGAGTGGCATTTCATTACATGGATGAGGAGATGATGAAAAAATTAATAGTGGCCATGATCCATCCCAGGTTGGAATTTGCAGCATTAGTGTGGTCCCCACACAAAAAGAAAGATATAAACAAGATTGAGAGAATACAAAGATCACCAGCCAAGATGGTCCCTAGCCTGGCAGATCTGTTGTACAGAGAGAGGCTGGAAAAGTTGAGTCTGCCTTCCTTAGAAGAAAGGAGAGAGAGGGGCGACATGATTGCCGTGTTCAGGGCCACGATGGGAGTAGATAAGCGACATGATTGCAGTGTTCAGGGCCATGATGGGAGTAGATAAGCGACATGATTGCAGTGTTCAGGGCCATGATGGGAGTAGATAAGCGACATGATTGCAGTGTTCAGGGCCATGATGGGAGTAGATAAAATTGACAAAAGATCTGTCTGTGTGGGATGGGAGAGTAACAAGAGGACACGGAATGAAACTGAAAAAGCCAAGTTGCCTGAAGGATATCAAGAAATATATAGTTTTCCATATAGATGCATAGACCCATGGAATAGCCTGGATGATGAGATCGTCTAGTCTAAAAACTTAAACGAGTTCAAAGCAAAATTTGACTCACTGAGAAACAGAGACGGGACCACATGAGTGTAGCTCATTTCCTTTATATCACAGCTAGGTAAATACAACTAGGTAAACACACACACACACACACACTCACACAGCAGCTTTTGTAGTACAGATGAGTCCAAGGCAAGCCTATCATAATACACAACATGAAGGGTAGGAGACCTTCTTACACCTGTGATCTCATTATACAGCATAATCAATAGTCAGAGAACACTTAGCCACTTCTTAGGTACTTGAACCTGCACACCATACATGGTTGTCACCCCAGATGCTGCCTCAGACCATTAGACCATCAGGTGTTAAGCCTTAGAATAAAAAGGAGCATCAGCTTTTTTATGTCCAAGAAATGTAATTTCAGTTATGCCGTTTGCTAGGTCTTCTGAACTCCCCAAAATATTAGTAGAATCATAGGAAAAATGTAATTTATGTTTAATAATAAATATGGAAGGCAGTACCATTAACCACTTAACCGCGGGTCGTCACTTTCGTGACGCTCAGTGGCGATGGCTCGAGCTGTGGGCCGTCATTTGGGTGCCTCTGTTTTCTTTTTAATTAGCCAAGGCTTTCAAGATATAAACATATATGAAAAACTGTAGGAGATTCCTGAGTGCTATGTATATCACTCAGGCTAGTTTTGGCCAATATTTTTTAAAAATGAGTCAGAGCGCGAATTACCACCGGCTGGAAGTGCCAGGACCGCCTCACACAACCCCACGGTTTAGGGGTTAAACAGTAAACTTAAAATGCATAGGGTTGTGTAGTAGTTCTCTATGTGTTTAACACCCTTTTTTTTTCCTCAAATGATAGAATTTCTGATTTACAAATTGCTGCTGCAAATGGAACCCGTACTTGAATTGAGTACCTCCTTTATCCTTAAAATCCGCAAATTGTCCAAAGTTTGCAAAGTATAGGAAGTTCAGATCACAAACTACCAGAATTGGTAATATTTATGATACTGCATGTTGGACAGGTATTGAAAAAGTAATGCAGAAAGTCTTTTTTATATATTATTTGTTTACTTTTTTCTGTAGGTTCATATTTGACTGCAGAAAAAGTGCCTATCAAACTTCCATTGTTGTCAAAAAAACGTTGTTTGCCATTACCCCCTGTTTCCATTACCATTTATTTGGATAACCTTGTCATATTTTAAAACTCATTGCTTGCTTTTTATGAGAACTGCTTTATATAAAATGTGAGCTGTATTTGTGATGTGACTACATGTGTACTGTATGATAATGATAAGTGTGTGTTACTCTGAGCTGTACAATCTTACAGATCACTGGCAGATAATAAGGTGACGTGTATTTCCCCTGGGGCCTTCACACACCTCCCGGCACTAACACAGATGTAAGTAGTGGTAATAGCCAATCCAATATTACCCTCTTGTGGTACTGTAGAGGGGCCTGAGTTCTGTACAGTTAAGGGTAGACAGGTGGTGGAGAGGGATGTTTGTATGTGGTGGCATTGATATTACTGGGCAAAACACCGTCAGCTCACTCCCTGTTCCCTGAAAAGAAAATGGTGGACTGCAGGAAATGGGCAGCTTCAGCCTGCAGTTCAGGTTCATGTGCAGATGAGCTTGGGACAACAGTATTTGCAATAACAGCAACTGTAACAGGAATAAGACTAGATGACCAACCTACTTTCCTTAATGGCAGAACATGATCAATAAACTTCCTACTCACCTCATGGGGAAGGAGTTTATTCACCGCTGTCTGTGTGATTGAGGTGTTCTGACCAGTGCACCACCTGCAAAAAAGCATTCATTTTAACCTGTCCAGTCCCCCCGACGTATGATGCATGTCACAACTTTTTTTCACGCTGAGACCCACCGACGTGCATTGTACTTCAGTCAATTGCAAGGTTCATCGTTTGCACATCTTTCAAGATTCGTGGGTGATTTTTGTTAGGCATATGTGGGAGATCTTCCTCTACTCCCAGCCAGGCAGCAACACTGCCTGACCCTGTTCAACCCCCCCCCCCCCACCACCCTCAGGGTGGTGCACGATTTTCTCGAAACTCACCTTTTAGCAGTGACCTGGCCAGCAAAGACACGTAGCACTGCAGTCTTTCTGACAACGAAATTCAAGGGGAAAATGATTCCTGATGTGGAGGACAAAGATTCACCAGAGTTAGTAATAAACAGAAGTAATGAGGAGGTAATATCGCCAAGTTAGGTGCAATATGTTGATGTATTTGGTAAGGGAACAGCAGTTACATCGCCTATATTATTGTGTGAAAAGCAATATACTCTTGTACTACATATAAATTCTTACCAAATAAATAAATATCTACAAGGCTGTGTGGTTTTGGTTAAGTTTCGCTCACATAGGGATTGTATATGGAGCACAGCATGATAAAAAATGGTTGTCAGGTGAGGGATCTTTTACCTGTTTAGAATATTTTTCACTTCAGGTGAGCGCTTTCTCAATGAATTTTCGATGTTTCTCACCAAAACCGAAGGTTTGAGCCCCCCCCCCAAAAAAAAAGTTGAAAATCGGTCAGGTTCTGGGGGTGAGTTGGGTAAAAAAGCGGTCAGGACCGGGTGGGTTAAGGAGGGTGTGACTACAGAGGTTTAGTTTCAGCATGCTGATCTGTTTTGTATATCTTTGTCAGATGTGATTATGAATCAATGAAGTACAGTACTAGGTTTAACCCCTATCTGCTGGGTAATGTTTATACACGTCACAATCAGGGTGCTATGTGGCCATCGGGTCGCGGCTATACATGCAAGTGTCTTCCTACCACCATTTGAACCAGCCACCATTTCATCTCAGCACCAAAGGGTAGGGAGGAAGTCCCTTAATAGCACACAGGCGAGAGTCAGTCTGTCCTGTGCTTTTGTCAGGTGTACAATGAAGTCTTCAGGTTCCTATTTGTCTGATTCCATCCATGCCACCTGTAGCCAGGTGCATCATCCACCCCTGCCAGTCCTTCTTCCAAGGATACTAGAGAAGGGCTCAGTGATAGTGCCATAAGACATGCCTTGGATGCAACAGTGTCTAGTTTATCTAGTATTGGAGAAGTTATCACGGTGAGAGCAAAACTATAGTCGGCACCATGGGCAGCCACACGAACACGTCCTGCTCTCGCGCAAAAAATTAGTTCTCTTCCTTATGTCATTACTCATCAATGCAACAACCTACAGACCTGGGGATACTTTCATTCTTAAGAGGAAGGGTTGTTGAGTAAAATTTTATTTCCCTAAGTGCTATACTTTCCAAGATATTAAGGTTTGAAAACAAGCATTGTCTGGGAAATTGCCCATAGTGAGGTGACAACTGCATTAAAAATAGCCCAGTGTTTGGGGGTTAAGGATTATTTACACAAAGGCTAAGTAGAGTGGGATGAAGAAATGCTGTTGAGTTAGGATAAACTTAGGAACTTATGTGAGAGCTTGTAGGAAGTTATATGAAAGCCAGTTGAGGATAACAGAGTGAAGGATTGGAGCCAGTCTGAAGTAAGGCCAGTAAGGAAGATTTCTTCATACCACATTTTCATGGAGCAGCAGTTGAAAGGACAGTCTGGAGTATCTCCTTTTTCTTCCTCATCCTTTTTCTCCTCCTCCTCCCTTCATCTCCTCCTTCTAACCTTATTTCCCACTATCACTAGGGATTGGATGCTGGAGAAGGGCAACTTTGTATAGTGACATTAATATAATGACCTTGAATGCCCTCGCCATCCCCCAAAGGAGAATAGTGGACTGCAGGAATAGGAAACCTTCAGACTGCAAGATACCTGGTTTACATTTATATAACCCTAGGATCACAACAACAACAACAAGTGGTGATATGTATTGATGGGAACATCAGTAGGAAGAGATTGGAAACCCAGTTCTGATAAAAGAGGTGGGTGGTGCGATTATCCTGTAGTCCATTTACACCACTGTACCGATATCACGCTTACCCCAGGAACAGAAAAAAGAAAATAATGTAACAGTACGTTAGTACTAATGGTGAACCTCCACAAGACAGTGAAGATACAAAAATAGTAGACTCATGCTGTGAAGTTTACTGTTTTCCATGAGTGATGAATGTAAGTATCCTTTGATTTAAAACTGATTCAGTTGCTGAAAGCACAGTGGTGAGGTGAAGAATTTTGTGTCAAGCAAGTTTTAATATAGGATCATTTGGGATGCGTGTGCATTTGAGGCAGCTGAAAATTTTCATCTAGGATTTTTTTACTTGTCTTTAATTCAGCTTAATATGGAAAGAACATATATCTATCTGTCTGTCTATAGCCAGACACCCTAATCCCATAAGGGGTGGCCATTTGTCTTTGAGTTACAGTAGTTGTTTTATAGGGAGGGGCATTGACCCTCCACCAACCCACTTGTTGACACACAGGGAACATTTTATGGGTTGGTTACATGATTACCACCCATTGTTGTAGATGGTTTCCTAGCCTACAGGAAACCATTAGGCTTGTCATTCAATGTAAAGCCACCTGAAAAGAAAAGAAGAGTAGTAAAAAGCAACAGGAAGATGGGAGAGATAGAAGGAGAGGAGGGGTGACACAGAAGAAGAATGATAAAGATGAAGGGAGAAGTAGGCAGCCGTACCGAGTGGATGATCATCACCACCACCTGCCAGCAAAAGAATCCATCCATCCATCCATCCATCATCCAATCCTACATTGCCCCATGAGGAGCATAGGAGCCTGGGGCTAGGCAAGTTGGTCCTGACATTTAAGATGACAGTGACCAGCCTTACTCATCCCTGAGTGGCATTACATGAGAAATAAGCCCCAACCACCCCTTGGATATAAACCTTCACCGGCTCAATCCGATTGGAGTGCCGTAATTACCCACTAAACCACCAGGTGCCAAAATTTGGTTGTATGGTTACCACCAAGCATAGTAACCATATAACCAAATTTTGGTGCCTGGTGGTTTAGTGGGTAATTATGGCACTCCAGTCTGATTGGAGGTGAAGGTTTATATCCAAGGGGTGGTTGGGGTTTATTGCTCACGTAATGCCACTCAGGCATGTGTGGGGCCAGTCACTCTCATCTTAAATGCAAGGACCAACTTGCCTAGCCCCAGGCTCCTACGCTGGATGATGGATGGATCAATCAATTCTTTTGCTGGTAGGTAGTGGTGATGATCATCCACTAGGGCTGCCTACTTCTTCCTTCATCTTTATCATTCTTTTTCTATATAAGTGTAATATAATAGATCAGCAAATGCATATGTAATCTTGACTATCCTTTAGAAGTAAATTACTGGTATGTGTGTGTCACAGGGGAATCACACATCATTGTGTCAAGTTTTGCTGTGATTTTTTTTCATTAAGGACTCCTTAATCAGGTAACACTGAGAAATAAGGCATGGCAGTTGTAACTAAAACAGCACCATGATACTGGTGAATGTGGTATTAAAAGAAACATCCAAGTTAACCCTTTCGCGCACGGGACCACAATTTGCGTTACATGTGGTGTGGTGTGGTGTGCCAAAGCACAGGACCTCAAATCGCGTGAAAATGCGAAAAAAAATAACCAAAAAATAAGTTTTCGGTCGATTTGCGTCAAATTTTGTAGCGTTCTAGCAGCCACGTGTTTCTCCCGAGGTAAGACCTTGACAACACTGCAATGACTCATATGTGCCTGTATTTAGTGATAGCATCTCAGTGCTCCAGTAGCAGCCAGACAGCAGGGTCATGCTGTGTTGTATTGTCCCTTTAAATCCGCCATTTTCCCCCTCCCACCCGAGGCTGAAGCCATTATTGAAATATTGTGACTGTACAGTGTTTTTGACTATACTGTGAAGTGATTGTGTCTATTGATCATAGATATATTGTTTGTAAAGCATTGGGGCCCGTTATCAGCCATTAGGCCTAGAGGCAGAGTCTGGTTTGCTATAGCGGGGTTTGCACTCACCCTGCCCGTAAAATGATGTATATTACCCTTATAGTGAAGCCATTACTTATATCTGTGAAACAAATAGTGCCTGGATTAGTGAAATAGCTGACCTACCATAGCAGGCATTATGTTATGCCATAGAGATACATAGACATATGCATTAGTTGCTAAGGGAACAGGCGGTCTCTTATGCCATACAGTAGGGAAGGGAATAACAGAAGAGGCTGGGATGGAATCATGTGATAGTGTTTTATATTGTATATGGTTCAGTGTGAAATATACGTATAAAATAGTGCAGCGAGTGTTCACTGAGAAATATTGTGTGCATTGACTGACAGCGAAAAGTTACGTAATGATCAGAGACAAGAAAATGCGCCACACAGGGACACAAATGACATTATATACATATGTTGTGCAGCGAATGTTCGTGGTGAAATCTGTTGTGTGCATCGCATATGTTAGGCAAACATGGTGCAAGGAACTGAGAATATGCCACACACACACACACACACACACACACACACCCAC
>JAGKTI010002078.1:37642-72018 GCA_018397915.1 Birgus latro
CAGTTAGGTAAATAAGATTAGGTAAATACACACACACACACACACACACACACACACACACACACACAGGTCGCCGACGTAGACAGACATCTTCCTGGATCGCAGGGAAATAATCGCTGAATCAGCGGCGAAAGGGAACCAGCCTATTGTGATTATGTAAATGAGTGCGTGAGTGGTGGTCCTGTCGGACATTAGTTTTTAAAAAACGCGGGTTTCGGGATAAAGAGAGCAAGATACAGTAGAATAGAAAAGTTTCCATATGGTTGTATCATGGCAGAAAGCGACGGCGGTTTGTTTACATCTGGTGAAAGGGAATTTGTGGGCTTCTTCGACGAAGATGCGAGAAATGGAAGTACCAAACTGAATCAAACAAGAGTAGCAGGAGTAGAAAAAACGGCGGAGAGGAATGTCCAGGAATTGAAGAAGGTATGGGTAGTAATTAGAGAGCTGCAGGAGAGGACCTTACAACAGGAGAGAGAGATCAAAGTTTTACAGAACAAGCTGGAAAAAGTTTACACACACAGTGCCGAACAAGAAAGAGAAGTTACGGGATTAAAAGTGAGTAATGAATCTGCCACAAATGAAATACAACAGCTCAAGAGGGAAAACAAGAGGTTGGAAGAAGAAAGAGACAGAATGAAAAGTAAATTAGATGAATATGATTCAAAATCAAGGATGCAAGATGAACACATTAAGGAAATCAAGGAGCAACAAAATGGGTGGAAGAAAATTCAGGAGGAAGGGAATGTAAATTTGAAAGAGATTATAGAACAACAAAGCAAGGAAAAGGTGGAGAAAAAAGTGGTTAGGGTACTGAAAAGTAGAGAATCTTTAGTCAGGGATGTAGCAGATAAGAAAAAATGTGTAATTATTTTAGGGGTAAAAGAAAAGCGTATCACGATAAGATCTGAAAGAGAAAGAGAAAAATTGAGTAAAGTTAAAGAAATAATATCAGTAGTCATGGAGGGTAACAGTGAGGCCCAAGAAGAGATTGAAGAAGTGTTTAGGTTAGGTAAGTATGAGGAAGGAGGGGCGAGGCCATTGAAGGTGAAGTTTAAGTCCCAGGCAATAGTAAATGAAATCATGAATAGGACATGGAAATTGGCAGACAAAGAGGGGTTCGAAAATGTCTGGTTAAGGAGAGATGCAAATGAGGAAGAAAGAGCTAAAATAAAGGAGTTAGTAAAGGAAGCTAAGGCAAAAAACGAACAGAGAACGGAGAAGGAGAAGACAGTGTTTTATTGGAGAGTTATGGACCAGAAATTGAGGAAGTGGTACAGATGGAGAGGAGGAGAAAAGATGGTATAAGTAATAACGAAAAAAGTTTGAAAGTGGTGTACACTAATGTTGATGGATTATTATCGGCAGTGTTAGAAATCAACAATTTCTTGAGGGTACAAGAACCTGATGTTATGTGCTTTGTAGAGACCAAGTTAAGGGAGAATATTGATATCCATATGGGAAATGGCAAATACAAATTGTGGAGAAGAGACAGAAAACATAAAATGGGAGGAGGAGTGATGATAGCAGTGAAGAACAGCTTAAATGTAGATTCTGTGGAAATGGGAGAGGGTAGGGCTGAAGTGATAAACATGAAATTAGAAACTGGAGAGAACTGTAAGAGAGATATAGCAGTAGTATATGTTCCACCTAAGACAAGAGCATGGATTGATGATGAGTACCAGATCATGTTGTCAGACATGGTTAGTTATCTACAAAAAGTGATTGAGAAAAGCAGCAATATAATTCTAATGGGTGATTTTAATTGTAAAGAGGTGAACTGGGAGGAATGGGACTCAGGAGGTGACGAAGATTCGTGGGGCACTATATTGTTAAACATTGTGATGAATAATGTAATGACACAGTGGGTCAAAGAAGAGACACGATTCTGAGGTGATGACACCCCAGCAAGATTAGATTTACTACTAACCAAAGAACCTGATGTAATTGAATCCTTGAAATATCTGTGTCCTATAGGAAAAAGTGATCGCGTGGTCATTGAGTTCCAGATGATAATAGGGAACGTGGTGCCAAGAGATGAGCTCCATAGGCAGGGAAGATACAACTTTGGGAAAGCAAACTTTACAGAATTGAGAAAATTTTTTGAAAATGCAGATTGGAGAAAATTCAGAGAAACAAGAGAGATTCAGAGGAAGTGGGATATCTTTCTAGACCTCTATAATTTGGGAGTGGATAAATATGTTCCAAGAGTAAGTGGGAAAGAATACAGGAAAAAAGAGTGGTTTTAATAGGTGTATGATAGCGAAAAAAGAGAGGGACATGGCGTGGAACAAATGGAGAAAGAGAGGTAGTAACAGAACAAAGGAAGAATATAAAAGAACTAGAAATCAATATACAAGAATTCGTAGAGAGGAAGAAAGGAACTTTGAAAAAGGTATAATCGACAAATGTAAGGATGAACCCAAATTGTTTTATAGATTTGTTAATAGCAAATTGAAACAAAAGGAAGGAATCACCAAACTGAAAGTAGAAGGAGAGGTCTATAATGATGTGGCAATGCAAGCTGAAATAATGAACAAACGTTTCCAATCAGTTTTTACTAATGAAGGGGAGTTTGCGGAGGGGGAGGGAGTGACTAGGAATGTGGTGATAAAAGATATAAAAGTGGAAGTGCAAGAAGTGTACAAATTACTGGAAATTCAAGATGTAAGGAAAGCCCCAGGACCAGATGGAATTTCAAATTGGGTACTGAAGGAATGCAGAGAACAACTCGCAGATAAGATTCACAGTTTAATTGTGTGTTTGCTGGAAGAAGGGAAAGTGCCTCGGGAATGGAAGAGAGCAAATGTGGTACCAATTTACAAGGGAGGAAACAAGGAAGAACCCCTGAACTATAGACCAGAGTCCCTAACCAGCATGGTTGCAAAATTGTGCGAGAAGATTCTGAAAGATAGGTGGATAAAATATCTGGAAGAGATGAATATTTTGTCTGAAAGTCAATTTGGATTTAGAAGTGGAAGGTCATGTGTTTCCAACTTGTTGAGCTTTTACTCAAGAGCGATTGATGTGCTACAGGAGAGAGACGGTTGGGTGGATTGTATTTAGATTTGGAGAAGGCCTTTGACAAGGTACCCCATAAGAGACTAATGTGGAAATTAGAGCATATAGGAGGACTGAAGGGTAACCTCCTGGAATGGATGAGAGACTTTTTGAGAGTCAGACAAATGAGAACAGTAATAAAGGACAGGATGTCTGGATCGAGAGAAGTGACAAGTGGTGTCCCACAGGGCTCAGTGTTGGCGCCAGTCATGTTCCTGATTTACATAAATGATATGGTAGATGGAGTGAACAGTTATGCAAGTCTGTTTGCTGATGATGCAAAGATCTTGAGGAAGGTAGAGGTTGAAGGGGACTGTAAAATGCTGCAGGAGGATCTGGATAGGATACATGACTGGAGCCGGATGTGGGAAATGAAATTCAATGCAAAAAAATGTAAAATACTGGAAATGGGTAAAAGCACCAAGAGACCATCATTGAATTATATGATGGGTAATGAACCAATCACAAAAGCGAGAGAAGAGAAAGATTTAGGAGTGCGGGTCCAGGATAGTTTGTCATCTGAAAAACACATCAAGATAGTTAGAGAGACATATAAACTCTTGACCAATATAAGAGTGGCATTTCATTACATGAATGAAGAGATGATGAGAAAAAATTGATAGTGGCCATGATCTGCCCCAGGTTAGAATATGCAGCAGTAGTGTGGTCCCCACACAAAAAGAAAGATATAACCAAGATTGAGAGAATACAAAGAACAGCAACCAAGATGGTCCCCAGTCTGGCAGACCTGTCATACAGTGAGAGGCTAGAAAGGCTGGATTTGCCATCCTTAGAGGAAAGGAGAGGGAGGGGTGACATGATTGCAGTGTTCAGGACCATGATGGGAGTTGATAAAATTGATAGAGAAGATCTGTTTTTATGGGATAAGAGAGCAACAAGAGGACATGGACTGAAACTGAAGAACCCACGCTGCTTGAAGGACATCAAGAAATATAGTTTTCCATATAGAGGCATAGACCTGTGGAATAGACTGGACAAAGAGATCGTCCAGTCTAAAAACTTAAATGAGTTTAAAGCAAAATTTGACTTACTGAGAAACAGAGACGGGACCCCACGAGCGTAGCTCATTTCCTGTATATCACAATTAGGTAAATACACACACACACACACACACACACACACACACACACACACACACACAATTCACACACTACCTAACTCATCTTCAATTCCTTCAAGTTCCTGCCAGCAGCTCAACACCTCTGGAGGAAGTGAGTTGTCCATATTTTGTTGATTTGTACATTGACCTGTTTCTACATTTATATATTTTTTTCACAAATAAGTATTGTTTTTTTTTCATATACACATATGAGATTGAAGAAAGTTCAGCTTTAGTATCAGTACCTAGCAAAAAGACTAGTGGAAATGTCGAGTTACTGAGAGCACTATCAAAGAGCTTATGATATTTCACGTGTATAATTTGAGTAAAAAGTAATAATAATAATAATAATACGTAACGAGCGATAGTATGTAAGTATTCATGAGGCAGGGAAATTGAGAGTTTTTATCTTGCTTGCAGGCGAGGAAGAGTGTTCTATCTTTGTCATCCATTTACTCCAAAATTATTGAACGTATCAATTTCCTGTAAGAACCATGATAAAGATCAGTGAATTCTACGTATGTACAGGACATAATTATGTAATTTCTCTAATGAAAAGTTGTGGTTACGTAGGTGGTTATTGTGCGCGCATGACGAAAGTGCACCGCGGCCGCGAGTACCCTGTAGTTTTTTGCGATTTACTCGGAAACTATGAGGCATATCAAAACAAAAAGGTATCAGGAGAATGCTTAAGGTGTGTGAGAAAACTTGTGCAGTATACCTCCCTGAACAAAAATCAATTTTTTTTAACAAAAATGGCTTTTAGTTTTTGGCTGTTTTCTCGAAAACTACAAATCGCATCACAACCGGACATACCTCATTAGAAAGCCAATGAAATTCTCTATCAAAAATTGTAGTAACATTTTTCTGTGTGATGGAAAACACTCAAACGACGATGTTGGGAAGTGAGATCAACGTTCCAAAATGTTTATTCACGGCGGCCTAGTGTACTTTTATTCGTATTTTTCTGGTTTTTCTTTTGGCTTATCAGCTAGAACAAACATCGGCGAATAAGGTGATGTGTGTTTCAGGGCAACATTTTGAGGTTTGGGTGGCGAAAATGAGGCAAGAATACGTGTAATTTGCGTACGACGGGCTGCCAGCGGAGCGCGCGGAGGAGTAAAATCGTGAGCCGTGAAACTTTGTAAAACTTACCTTGCGCGAAAGGGTTAGTCAGTTGTATAATGAGGAATAACTGTGCACCAGTAATGCATACTTGAACTGTAACATTACTCATCATTGCACCTGACCCAGGGAAGGTTAATTAGAGTTTAATTAACCCACAAGGATGGACTTTATGCAAGTTGAATTATTAAGAAACAATATTGACTCCCTATGGTTCCAAGCACGAAGACGAAGGGGTTCCGTTACCAAATTCATTAGCAGGTCAACCTGATTTGCCACAGAATAAATAGAGGGTTACCTATGTAAATAAGTTATTATGAGAATTATGTATGATATCCCTTTCTGCAGCAACTTGGAGGGCAATCCACTGCAGTGCAACTGTCACATGGGCTGGCTTGCTGAATGGCTGCGCTCACTTGGGTCAACTGCAGGTGTACCCGTGTGTGCTGCACCCCCACGCCTGCGGGACACCCTCATCACAGATGTGCTCAGTTCCCAATTTGTGTGTGAAGGTAAAAAGTGGAAGTTTAATAAGTTATCCTTTCTGCTTCATCAGTTAGTGTGTTGTTTGCAGATCAGCTAAGTTACCTTAGGTTTACCTCCTTTGACACTACTTTTTATGTACTTTTTTTCTAAAATGTACTGGAAGTGTTCTCATTTGTCATTTTGTGATGAAGCTTCAAAATTAATTTCTTTCACTCAATGTAGTGCTGCTCTCAGGTGTTTGCCCTTTCCTCTCCTCTCTCCTTTCCTTCCTTCCTCTTCTGTCTTTCTTTACTTCGTACTTTCCTCATCCTTCTACTTACAGGTGACTTTACACTCCCTCTTTTGTCTTTCTTTCCTGCTCCTTCTGCCTGTGGGTAACTCTACACTGAGTGACAAGCCGAATGATTTCCTGTACACCAGGAAACCAATTACTGCACTGGGTGGTAACCATATAACCAAATTATGGCACACGGTGGCTTATAGTTTTGTGGGTAATTGCGGTGCTCCAATTGGATTGAGCTGGTGAAGGTTTATATCCAAGGGGTGGTTGGGGTTCTTGTGCACGTAATGCCACTCAGGGATGAGTGAGGCTGGTCACTTTCATCTTAAATGTCATGACCAACATGCCTAGCTCCGAGCTCCCACACTCCTGATGGGGCAGCGTAGGATTGCAGATGATGGATGGATGGATAATCTTTCTGGAATTTCACCCTCCCTACTGGCCTTCCATTGTACCATGTTCTTCCTCTCATTCTTAATGCTCTTCCATTCATATTTTTTTCTTCCTGGTCCTCCTCTGTGTTTCCATCCCATATTTTTGTGTTGCACATCCTGTTCTTTCTTTGTCCCTTTCTGATCCATTCATTTTTTTCCCCTTGTTTCTCAGTCTTTTAACTGCTGTCTCAGTTTTGCCTTTCTCTTGATCCTGCCTCCCACTTGCATGTATCACTGTAATTGCTTCTTCCACTTGTACAGTATTTGCCCCATTTTCTGTCTGTCCCTGTACATCTTTTCTTTCTTCCATTCCTCAACCATTTTAGATTTTACTTTTGTAGTGGTTGGTAATATGGTTCTTTTACTTGTTCATCATTTCAGAAGGCTATTCTAATTCTTCTCTCAAGGTTATCATTATCCTTATCATCATAATTATCGTCATCATCATCATCGTCATATTCTTATTTCCCAGTAGTAATTTGAGTGGGGATGGTCAAGAAACATGAGTATTGTCAACTAAGTTCCCGTTAAACAGAGTGATTCATTCTCTGAAACATCATTCAAACCTTCAAAATTCTTTGCTTTATAAGTACAAACATCCACACTAATGTTTTTAAAGGGCATCATAATGCATTTTGAATAAAGACCATTCAGTTATTTACATTAAAATGAGGTGTATCCTAGGT
Source organism: Birgus latro (assembly GCA_018397915.1). Lineage (NCBI taxonomy): Eukaryota > Metazoa > Arthropoda > Malacostraca > Decapoda > Coenobitidae > Birgus > Birgus latro. The sequence continues at coordinate 44,834 of JAGKTI010002078.1, forward strand.
TGTATTCATTTTCAGGCATGCATCATCCATCCATTTTTGTCTTTCATTAGTTCTTTTCCATCCATCCATCCATCATCCAATCCTATGTCACCCCATGAGGAGGAACCTGGGGCTAGGCAAGTTGGTCCTGACATTTAAGGTGAGAGTGACCAGCCTCACTCATCCTTGAGTGGCATTACATGAGCAGTAAACCCCAACCACCCCTAGGTTATAAAACTACACAGGCTCAATCCGATTGGAGTACTTTAATTATCCGCTAATACCACTAGGCTCCATAATTTGGTTATACAGTAAGACCTCACTATAACGGACTAATTGGGGCCCAAACCATTCAGAAAAATGTGAAATTCTGATAAAAGCGACATCCAGTCTTCCCCCTGCTAATCCGGACTTTTTCCGATTTATCAGACTTTAGTCTGGATCGCATGAATGGTTTTAAACTGTTTTGACTACTATTACGGTACTCTACTGTGTTATAACGTTACTACATTAATCAAATGGTATGATACGTATAATAATACAGTAAACCTTGCATAAGCCAAACATTTAGAAGCCGGAATCTTCAGTTAGCCGAACTCAGGCCGAGACCACGTATGAAAGTAGGCCGAAATGCGAAAGTAGGGGGAGAAATGGCGCCAGGCGGACACGTGGCGCCAGTCTGCTGCTTGCTTTTGGAGACTGTAGTTGCGCCATTCTTACTGTCATCTAGTGCTGAGCAGTGCTCTCCTTTTGCCTTCTGCCTTGCCATGGAAGGTTCAAAGCTTAAAAGAAGTGATACTGGCATCTCTAGTCGTAAAGGAATGAAGCTTAAAAAAAAAAAAAATGCGTGCGTGTGACTAAGTGATCGTGATTAAAGTTCAGTACTATTATTACTGAAAGTGTTACATTGCAGTCTATTACAGTGATTACATTTAAGTTTAGTTCTTAATACAGAGTGAAATAAATACTGGGTCCTGTTTAGAATTTACGTTAAAGTGTGAACTCACCCACCTCCACCAACTCCGTCTCCAAAACAAAACAAACTGCCGAACTTCGAAGAATCTACTGCCTCTAACAAAAGGTGTTACACTGCAGTCTATTACAGTGATTACATTTAAGTTTAGTTCTTAATATAGAGTGAAATAAATACTGGGTACTGTTTAGAATTTACGTTAAAGTGTGAACTCGGCCACCTCCACCACCTCTGTCTCCAAAACAAAACAAACTGCCGAAGAATCTACTGCCTCTAACGAAAGGTGTTACACTGCAGTCTATACCAGTGATTACATTTAAGTTTAGTTCTTAATATAGAGTGAAATAAATATTGGGTACTTTTTAGAATTTACGTTCAAGTGTGAACTCAACCACCTCCACCACCTACGTCTCCAAAACATAACAAACTGCTGACGATCTACTGCCTCTGACGCAAGGCAAATTATGTGCACTGAATTCTTTCTTTTTTGTCTTTCTTTATTAATTTATACACTGTATATGCTTCTTTACTTTAGTGTTAAGAAGACAAGTAATAAGTATTGTTATTGCAATTTGGGGGGGTGAAAATCCATCTCCAACACACGCTACCGACGGTCTGTACTGCCTCTGTGAATGATTTTCTACCAATTAACCACTTCAGTACTGTGACGTCTATTTCTACTTTATTTACGCTTCCTCCAGCCGATTTTATAGCACTCAGGACTGGACTCACATACTGAAGGGGCTAACGAAGGCTGTACCAACCCCGTGCACTTCCACAGATCCAACCTACGCTGACTAAAATTGTCTGGTGGTAACAAGAACAAAAAGAAAATACACCCAGCACTGAAGGGGTTATATGTATATTATATGCACTAAATTGTTTTTTGTCATAACTTATTTATTTATATATGCTTCTTTAATTTAGTGTTGAAAGGACAAGTAATAGGTATTGTCTTAGCAATTTTGGGGGGTGAAAATTCGTTAATTTAGCAATTTTGGAGGGTGAAAATTCGGTAAGCCGGAAAAATCGGTAATTCGAACCAGGGTAGAGCCCCATATAGTTCGGCTTATGAAGGGTTTACTGTACTGTACTGTACACTGATAAACATGTCTTTTATTTACCCTTTTGTGGTGAACATAGCTGAAGTGGTCAGGCATTCCAGACTGCTTCTGGCTTTATCGGATTTTTTCCAATATACAGAAGGCTCAACCTTTGATCGGTTTGAGGACCCCCCAGAAAAAACGATCGAAATTTGATTTATGGAAGTTGGAATTGATAAACTTATGGGAAATAAATAAATGGGACCAGCATGTCGCCGACAAACCTACTTCAACTTTTACGTATACACTTATACCCACCCAAAATCATAACATAACCATGTATTTGCTTATATTTAGTACGTATTTACTTACTATTAGCAAGAAAAGCAAGGAGTACAGGCTGCACTCACTTTAAAATAGAAAGAATGAAGCTTGTATTGTAGAGTGTTGGTTCTGAGGCGGTTGTTGATTCACTGGTTTTGGGACAATTCACTGTCAGGTCAATTCCCCGTCACAACAATAACAAAACAATTCGCCGTCATTAATGAAGACAGCTATGGGTGACGCTAGAATATAATTAAAATATAGTTACAGTATTAAAGTACAGTAAGACCTCACTATGATGGACTAATTGGGGCTCAAGTCATTCCGAAAAATGCGAAATTCCGATTAAAGCGACATCCGGACTTTTTCCAATATATCAGACATTAGTCCGGATTGCATCAGTGGTTTTCACCACCATTGCAGTATTGTACTGTGTTATATCTTCACTACATTAATCAAATGGTATAATAATACTGTACTGTGCACTGAAAAACATGTCTTTTACTTGTCTTATTGTGGTGAACATAGCTGAAGTGGTCAGGCAGTCCAGACTGCTTCTGGCTTTATCGGACTTTTTCCGATACATAGAAGTTTAGCCCAGTAGCTCCTCGAGTCCGATAAAAGTGAATTCTGGTCTATTGAAGTCCGTTATATCGAGGTTTTACTGTATTGATTAATTAATAATCAGTATATATATAGTATGACATGGAATCGTCCAGGGTGCGAATTGTTCTCATGGGGAATCGTCTATGTTTTGACAGTGAATTGACTTGACGGCAAATTGTCTCAGAACCAAGTCACTGTTGCCAGCCGCCACTGCCACCCTCGCTGCCATCACTCGCACTCGCCCCAACCCCGTTTGAGGGAACACCTGCTTCCTTGTCTTTGTCCCAATCACCATGGCAACTACTGTTGATGCTTTCACTGCCTCCTTCTTCACAATCAAACATTTGAATGAGGGCAAGCTTCACCAAGTGGACGGTAGGTGGCATGACAGACGAACAGATGAGCATCGACTTGAGCTCGCAACCCGGTGTTGTATGCACAGAGTGAATTATCCTGGAGGTTACCGATCAAAGCATGACTCATTAAATCCTAGCATGAATTTTGGACGAGCTTGCGAGTCTGATCGAGGCATGAAATATTGAAGTAAGATTAATCGAATATTGAGAGCCTTCTTTATAGGAATTTAGTCCGGTAGCTCCTCGAGTCCGATAAAAGCAAATTCCGGTCTATTGAAGTCTATTATATCGAGGTTTTACTGTATGGTTACCACCCAGGGTAGTAAATGGTTTCCTGGTGTACAGGAAATTTGTTGGTGGTTTGTCTCTCAGTGTAGAGTCACCCATAGGCAGAAAGAAGAGGAAAGAATGAAGGAAAGAATGACAGAAGAGGGAGTGCAAAGTCACCCATAGGCAGATGAAAGAAGAAAGAATGAAGGAGAGAAAGACAGAAGAGGAAGGAAAGAAGAGAGGAAAGGGCAGACACCCAAAGCAGCAGCACTACATCAAGTGAGTGGATGGTGAGTGCCCCCACCTACCACTAATTAATTCATTTAATTTTTTTATTTCCATACTCAGCTTTTTCAATAATTAACCTAACAATTCAGCCATGTGCACATCCTTCCACCTTCAGAGTCATCATAAACACACTCTTCACCACCCTATTCTTAACCATTCTTTCTGTCTGACCATACCACTTCTACCCATAGATTTCCTAATTTCACATACTTTCTTGTCTCATCTATCCTGCTCAGTTCATGTACTTTCCTTAACAGTCCTATTCCCTAGTTCTCACATATGACTTTTTTATTCAAAACACATCTCTTGCACATACTTTGTAAGCACACGCACACCATCATGTAGCTTTGATGTAGTACAGGTATCTGGTATCTATTCTCAGCCTTCTGTAAAGACTCTTAGCACTCACCACTCATTTTCCCTGCACCTGTAAGTTGTCCCAAATCATCAGTCAGAGATGTATAAATCTGTTCTGTTTCAGTGGTGTATATACAGTAAAACCTCGATATAACGGACTTCAATAGACCAGAATTCGCTTTTATCGGACTCGAGGAGCTACCGGAATAAATTCCTATATATCGGAAAAAGTCCGATAAAGCCAGAAGCAGTCCGGACTGCCTGACCACTTCATCTATGTTCACCACAATAAGACACGTAAAAGACATGTTTATCAGTGTACAGTACAGTATTATTATACCACTTGATTAATGTAGTGAAGGTATAGCACAGTACAGTACTGCAATGGTGGTGAAAACAGTTTAAAAACCATTGGTGCAATCCGACTAATGTCTGATATATCGGAAAAAGTCCGGATTAGCAAGGGAAAGTCCGGATGTTGCTTTTATCAGAATTTCGCATTTTTCGGAATGGTTTGGGCCCCAATTAGTCTGTTATAGTGAGGTCTTACTGTATATCTTTATTGTTATTATCCACTCACTCACTCAATGTAGAGATGTCATATGATCTCTACACTGAGTGACAAGCCAAATGGTTTCCTGTACCCCGGAAATTTTACTACACTGGGTAGTAACCATGTAACCGGGGTTTTTGGCAGGGTAAAGTGTCCTCCAGATTCCCCTATCCAAAATCACTTAATCATGGCAGTTGTTTCAGAGAGCCACGGAGAGCCCAATACCTGCCCAGGGCCTCAACCAAATGAGCAGATTTGCATGACCATGTGGAATGCGAGAGGTGTGAATGAGAGCAAGAGGGTGGAAGTGGTGAATGTGCTCAAGAGTGTTAGATATATCATGATGGCATTGTGTGAAACAAAGATGGAAGGGTGTGAAATGGAGAAGTGGGAGGGTGTGAAATGTGTAAGATTGGGCATGAATGGATGAGGAAGATGAAAGGAAGGAGTTGCTTTGTTTATGAATGAGGTGTGGCAGAGTGGAATGAGAGACTACAAATGTGTCAGCTCATGGTGTATATATGTCAAGTTCAAGTTTGAGAAGGTGAAAGTGGCAGTGATTGTAGTGTATGCACTCTGTGTGGACAGGAGTGAGAGAAAGACAGGTTTTGGGATGAGGTGGATGAAGTGGTGGGAGAAATGCCCAGGAGCTATAAAGTGATTGTAATGGGTGATATGAATGGAAGAATAGGCACTGGTCCTGAGGATAACATAATGGGTTGTAATGGAGTACCAGGAGAAAATGATAATGGGAAGCAACTGAAGGATATGCGTCAGGAGAGGTGGTTGTGCATTTGTAACTCTTACTTCAAACACAAAGTTGCACATAAAAAATACATGGTATAGAGGGAACGGGGATCGTGCTGAAAGAAGCCTGATTGATTACGTGCTCATAGAAAGGTTGATGCTGGGAATGGTTGCTGATATGAGGCCCGTGAGAGGACGATGTGGAGGTCTTTCAGATCATATGATTGTGGTATGCAAGATCAAACTGAGAGGCGTGAGGTGGATCAGGAGAGAGAGGAGCAATCAGGGAGAAAGACTGAAAGTTGAGAAGCTGAGGACCAAAGAAATGGCAGATGAATACAGGACCACAGTAGAGGAGGAGTTAGAGTCAGTGAATTGGAATGAAATGAATCTGGACAGCCTGTGGAATGCATATAGGGATTGCTTAGTTAGGAATGCTAAAGTGGTATGTGGTGTGGCAAGAGTAACAACAAAGAAGAAAGGTGCAGCATAGTGGAATGATGAGGTTAAGAGAGCAGTGGAGGAAAAGAGGAAGTGGCTAAAGTGGTTACAGGACAGGGGTTCAGTTGAAATAAGAACTGAATATATTGAGAGCAAGAAGCACATGAAGAGACTAGTGAAGAGGAAAAAGAAGGAGGTAAATGATGATCTAGGAAGAAAAATGAATGCAAACTACTCTGAAAATAAGAAGTTATTCTGGAAAGAGGTGAGGAAATGTAAAAGTGAAAGTGGAAAGAAATGTGATGGTGCAAAGGATGTAGGTGGTAGATTACTAACCCATGGGGATGAAGTAAGGACCAAATGGAAAGACTATTTTGAAAGCCTGACGAATGGGAATAGAGAGAGCAGAGTGGTTGTAAACATGATTTGTTTCGGGGGTGTGCAGAGAAGGAATGCAGTGCCAGGAGATGTGACACTCACACAGGTGAAGAGTGCTGTGAAGTGGCAGAAAAATGGGAAAGCAGCTGGGGTTGATGAGGTGTATGCAGAGATGATTAAGTGTAGTGGAGAGATTGGAATGAAGTGCTTGTTGGAGATATGTAAGAAGGCATGGATGAGTGAAAGTGTGCCAGCAGAGTGGAAAAAGGCTGTGATTGTACCCCTGTAAAGGTGAGTGAAGTGAGTGCAAGAATTATGGTGGCATAAGTTTACTGAGTGTGGTAGGGAAGGTATATGAAAGAATTATTGTAGAGAAAGCAAGAGAGACATCATAAGTCATGGTGAGTGATGAATAGAGTGGCTTTAGGAGTGGCAGAGGATGTGTGGATCAAATATTTGCAGTGAGACAGGTAGCGGAGAAGGTTTGTGAGAAGGATCATGAGGTATTTAATGGCAAGCATGGATCAGGAAAAAGCATACAACAAATTGTACGGTGAAGGATTGTGGAAAGTTTTGTGCACGTACAGTGTAGATGGTAAGCTGATAGGTGCCATCAAGAGTTTTTATGATGGTAGTGAAGCATGTGTAGGGGTTAATGGGCATCTAAGTGACTGGTTCACGATCGGTGTGGGCGTGCGACAAGGTTGTGTCATGTCCCCATGTTTGTTCAGCATATATATAGATGGGGTGATGCGAGAAGTAAAAACGCGAGTAATGGAGAGGGGGATGACGTTGGTAATGAATGGTGATGGATGGAATATCTCAAATTTGTTGTATGCTGATGATGCAGTACTACTGTACTTGCAAATACCAGACAAGAACTTGGTAGGCTGGTGCGGAATTTTGCTGATGTCTGTGAGCATCGTGCCTTGAGTGCAAATGTAGAAAAGAGTAAAATGATGGTTACTGAGAGAGAAGGTGACTCCCAGTGCGATGTTGCAGTGAATGAGAGACTGGAATTGGTGAGAGAGTTCAAATACCTGGGCACAGTGATAGAAAAGAGAGGAAGATGTGCAAAAGAAGTGGAAACTAGAATGACACAAGGAAGGAAGGTAGTGGGTGAAATGAAGGCCTTGATAAGAAACAGAGGCTTGTCTTGTATGTTGCAGCTGCACGAGGCTTACATGGAGTGTTAGTGCCAAATTTAACATGTGGATATGAAACTATGGTGTGGCATGAAAATGAAAAGTCAAGAGTAAAAGCAGCAGAGATGGGACTGCTGAGGAATATATGTGGAGTACAGAGGGTTGATTGGATACGAAATAATGTGATTCGTGAAAGATGTGGAGTGAGGAAGTCGGTGGACACCAGAATCGAAGAGAGTGTACTGAGATGGTATGGTCATGTGGAGAGAATGGATAACAATAGAGCGGCGAAAAAGGTATATCTGAGCGAATCTGAAGGTGGGAGGAGGCGAGGTAGGCCAAGGAGAAGGTGGAGAGATATGGTGGACAAGTGTGTGAGGAAGTGAGGTTTGAAAGTCGGTGAGGCTAGGGAACTGACAAGAAATCGAGCTGGCTGGATGAATGTTGTGAGGAGAAGTGTATGATCAGGGATGTGGCACCCCTTTTAACATGACAACGTCCTGATTGACTCTGTCATATACATGTATGTGAAGCTACAGAACATGGTGAATGATTTTGGCATATCTGACAGAGCCAGGATTCCGAGCGGCATGAATGATGAATGAATGGATGTGTGGCCCATTAGATTAGGCAAATTTGGGCTGTCTGGACTTTGCTATTCCTCACCCTGCCCCAGGGTGGGAAAGGAGATCCAGATGATGATTATGATGATATTACTTTTATAATGAGATGAGGAGAGTGGTGGCTGAACAGGGAGCTGTAGACAGAGGCATTAATGAACAGTACAGAGCCCTTAAGAACAACCTCTTGAGAGTTACCGATGCAATATGTGGTTGGACAGGAGGCCCACCAAGACATAAAGTAACTTGAAGGTGGGATGAGGGTGTAGAAGCCGCAGTTAAGGAGAAAAGAAGGCTTTTCCGGGAATGGAAGAAGGGTGGTAACAGGGAGGAGTACTTGGCTGCCAAGCATAGGGCTAGAAGAGAGGTATACAGGGCGAAGTCTGAGTCACAGAGTCTTTTACCTGATAATCTAAATCATGGGGAAAGGAAAATTACGATTTTTAAGGTGGCAAATCAGGTGAAGAGGGATGATCGGGACGTTGTAGGTGAGCAGTGTGCGAAGAATGATGAAGGAAGGGTAGTGGTGAACAGTGGGAATATTAAAGATGCATGGAGAGAGCATTATAGCCAGTTGTTGAACGAGGAGTTTGACTGGGATAGGGAAGGTTTGGAGCCAGCAGATCCAGTGTTTGGCCCTTTGCCTTTGATTGGCGCTGCTACTGTGAGTGAGGCAGTAGGCAGGATGCGGGTGGGGAAGGCGGCAGGTGTGTCTGGGTTGACTGCTGAAATGTTGAAGGCCTCAGGAGATACTGGGGTGAGGTTAGTCACTGACCTGATAAATATGATTATATATGAGTGTGTTGTCCCAGATGATTAGCTGAAGAGTGTAATTGTATGTGTACAGTGGGAAGGGTGATGCCCTGGAAAGGGGAAATTACAGAGGTATAAAGCTCTTAGATCAAATGATGAAAGTAATGGAGAGAGTTCTAGAAGGTATGAGTAGAGAAAGAGTGAATATTGATGAGATGCAGTGAGTGAATATTGATGAGATGCAGTTTGGGTTTATGCCAGGCAGGGGGACCACTGATGCCATATTAATTGTTCGACAGCTTCAGGAAAAATATATTGGAAAGAAAAGGGAATTGTATTTTGTTTTTGTTGATTTGGAAAAGGCCTTTGACAGAGTTCCTAGAGAGGTGGTGATGTGGACAATGAGAAAGCTAGGGTTGGAAGAGTGGCTGGTTAGGGTGGTTATGGCCATGTACGTGGGTGCTCGCACCCAGGTAAGAGTGAATGGAGATTTGTGTGATGAGTTTTCCGCGAATGTAGGTGTACATCAGGGATCAGTTTTGAGTCCCTTGTTGTTTATCATGGTATTTGAAGCCCTCTCACGTGACTTCAGAGATGGACTCCCGTGGGAGATGTTGTATGCTGATGATTTGGTGTTGATTTGCAGAGAAAGAAAAGGAGGCGGAGGAAAGATTTAAGAAATGGAGAGATGGTATGGGGCACAAGGGCTTAAGGGTAAATGCAGATAAAACAAAAGTGATGATATCTAGGGTTGGTGGCAGTATAGTCAGAGGAGAGGGAGAGTGGCCATGTGCAGTTTACCACAAAGGTGTAGGAAGTAATTCCATCCTGTGCAGTCTTTATGATAAATGGGTGCACAAGAGATGTAGTGGTATTAGAGGTAGACTGCGAGATAATGCTGGTTTTATGTGTGCGTCGTGTCGGGGACAGCAGGTGGAGATTGTTAGGTGTGAAAGGAATGAACTTGCTGGTGAGTCTCTTGAGTGTGTGGAAGAGTTTTTCTCATTTGGGAGACATGTTATGTGCTAGAGGTGGAGCTGGAGCTAGCTCGGTTGCTAGGGTGAGAATTGGTTGGAAGAAGTTCAGGGAGCTGTTGCCTCTCCTGACATTGAGAGGACTCTCCGTACGTGCTAAGGGGTCTTCGTATGCAGCATGTGTTAGGAATGTTATGCTGTATGGTAGTGAGACCTGGGCAGTAAAGGAAGAGGATATTCGCAGGCTTAAACGTACAGAAATGACAATGATTAAGTGGATGTGCAGTGCGTCCCTGTGTGCAAGGCCTGGGGGGCACTGGGTTTACGATGGAAGAGTTGAGAGGTAGGATGGGACTGGAGTGTATTGGTGTTGTGATGAGGAGAGGTAGGCTGAGGTGGTTTGGACATGTGGAGAGGATGGGGGATGATAATTGGGTGCAGAGGGTGAGAAGTGTTAATATTGGGGAAGGGGTTGGGAGGGTTAGACTGAGAAAGACATGGGACGAGGTCATTAAGTGTGACCTCAGGGTTAAGGGATTGAACAGGGAGGCTGCCAAAGATCAAGCAGCATGGAGAGCCGCCATTAGGTGACCAAGACCGACGCATGCAAGCATGTTGGAGCCTTCAAAAACGAAAACGAAAACAAGGTGGGGACACTTGCCATCCTCTCACTCGATGTAGCGTTGCTCTCGGGTGGCTGCCCTTTCCTCTTTCCCTTCTTTCCTTTCTTCCTCTTATGTCTTTCTTTCATTTTTTCTTTTCTTTCTGTCAGTGTGTGACTCTACAGAGTGTCAAGCCAGATGCTTTCTTGTACACTAGGAATCCATTTATTATGCTGGGTGGTAATCATGTAACCAAACTATGGCACCTGGTGGTGTAGTGAGTAATTAAGGCACTCCAACCATATTGAGCCTGTGTCGGTTTATATCCAAGGGATGGTTGGGGTTTATTGATCACGTAATGCCACTCAGGATGAGTGAGGCTGGTCACTCTCATCTTAAATATCAGGACCAACTTGTCTAGCCCCAGATTATATTTTTCATGGGGCAACACAGGATTAGATGATGTATGTATTATTATTATTATTGGTATTGTTGTTATTATTATTATGGATTGATGGATTATTATTATTATCATTATTATCATCATCATCCTCATCTTCTATGTGTGGGTGAGATTGAGGAGGGGATGGAGGAATGAAAGGCCAGAAAAGTGGTATAATAAATGAAATATGGAATTTGAAAAAGCAGAAATGGAAAAGGATAGATGTGGATTGATGAAGTACATATGGTGATTCACTTATAAGGTCTGCACCACTTTGTTTTTAACTTGGGAGTCAACAAATCTTTGTGCTCTACAGGTATTTTAAGAGCTCCTTAATTGGACTGACATACAATGTGTGGATGGTTTTTGTCTTTGGATAAAAACCTAGAGTTCATAAAATTTGAATGATGATTGAATGGATGTTTGGCCTATTATAAATGTTTTTAACTTGGCAGTCAACAAATCTTTGTGCTCTACAGGTATTTTAAGAGCTCCTTAATTGGATTGACATACAATGTGTGGATGGATTTTGTCTTTGGATTAAAACCTAGAGTTCATGAAATTTGAATGATGATAGAATGGATGTCTGGCCAATTGTAAAACCCCTTCAAGGTGGACCAATGGAGGGTAAGGTGTTGCCATAACAGATTCTTATTTGTTTTGCATATTTATCACATTGTACAAGAATATAGCTAGCATTTTACCTGCATACCAATTCACATTTAACTCTTTAGCAAATTTACACAGTTTTATTTAATCAGCAACAAAAGAAAGGACAACTAAACACATAACACTTACACAGTCAAGGACAAACAAAAAGAAGAAGTGCATATGATAAATCTTGCATCATCATCATCCAATCCTGTGTTGCCCCATGAGGATCGTAGGAGCCCAGGGCTAGGCAAGTTGGTCCTGACATTTAAGATGAGAGTGATCTGTCTCACTCATCCCTGAGTGGTATTACATGAGCAGTAAACCACAACCACCCCTTGGATATAATCCTGCACTGTCTCAGTCTGATGGAGTGCTTTAATTGCCCAGTAAACCACCAGGTGCCATAATCTGGTTATATAGTTACCATCCAGTGCAGTAAATGGTTTCCTGGTGTACAGGAAACCATTTGGCTTGTCACTTGGTGTAGAGTCACCCATAGACAGAAGGAAGAGGAAAGAATGAAGGAAACACAGAGAAGGAAGGATGGAAAGAAGGAAGAGAGGAAAGGACAGGCACCTGAGAGCAGCAGTACATCAAGTGAGTGGATGGTGAGTGCCATATAATAAATCTTGCAAAGACTGAATGGTCATATTCAGTTGTATGGCCTGAATTGGAAATGTCAGTCTCACTTAACTTGTCCACCTTTACAGAAGTCTGCGTTAAATGGTTTTTACTGCATATCCTTATGCATTGTGTTGATTGTTTTCCTTGTTATTCATTTTTTTTCCTTATTTATATATTTTTAATGTTGTGAACTATTACTTATAACATGAAATATAGGGCTAAAGTAGTGATAATGATTTCTTAATGGCAGTTTTATGACATTGCTTAGAACTTGTAGCTGCCATTGCGTGATGGGTTAGAGCACTCTTGACTAAAAAGTCAAACATATGATCTCACCCAAGAGCCATTGGTTGTTAGCAGCAAGAACATCTAGTCACAAAGTGTTACTCTCTCCAACAATCCCCTCCAATTAAGCAGCACCTTAGCTGCTCTGGAGTGGAGTGTACTGTGCAGCTTAAAACTGCATCATCACTGTGAATTTGTAAATCCTTATATTTTTTATTAAGGACCTGCAATGAAACAATAACTTCAATTCAGTTATCAGTCTCTAGTGCTTTATGTTTCTTTGATGATGAAATATTTTACAGCTTATTGTGTTATATGTATCTTTTCCCCTTCCCTGCATACAGAGCCCCAGCTAAGTATGCCCCTTGCTCGATGTGTCATATGTGTTGATTTAGATATGTAGTTTTTGTGGTAAGGTTTGTAGTTTGCCAGTGTTCCTGTATCAGTGTGCATGTACTCTCTGTACAGTAGATCCTTGATTTGTACACAAAGTGAGGTATTGGAAAGTAAAATGAAGATACAGCAACATTAATTAACCATATTGTATTATTGTATTGTGTAGTAGCTCTTTGACTACTTAAGTGCTGTATTCCTATCAACAGCATACAGTAAACCCTTCATAAGCTGAACTATATGGGGCTCTACCCTGGTTCGAATTACCAAATTTTCCGTCTTACCGAATTTTCACCCCCCAAAATTGCTAAATTACTGAATTTTCACCCCCCCAAATTGTTAAGACGAATACGTATTACTTGTCCTTTCAATGCTAAATTAAAGAAGCATATACAGTAATCCCTCCAATATCCGTTGTAATAGAGCCAAAGGCATGTCCGAATATTGGTTTTGTCCGGATATTGGTCCTGAAGCTCCAGCACTGGTTTTTCATGACCCTAACCTAACCTAACCTAAATCAGAAAACTACCTTCCTACCTCCCTAGTGGACATGTATAGCACTTATTTAGGTCCCTTTTCACATAAATAATGCACACATAGCATGAATTTATTGAATTTTAACCAAAAAATGGTGATTTAGAGGTGAGTGAGTCATAGGAGCTCAGAACTTGCCAGCATAGTATAAGTAAGTATCGGACATGGAAATCATCTTTTCTCACATTTTATGCACTAAATTATGGGATACAAAGCATCAAATACAGTAAATGATGTTAATTGCTACCAGAAAAATGGTTAGGTTAGGTTAGGTTAGATTTGGTTAGGTTAGGTTACGTTAGGTTATGACCGGACATGAAATTCACTGCTTCAACCTTTTTCATAGCTGGTGCACTTAATAACCATGCATGAAAGAATTAAATTAAAAGCAGGAAATGATGATTAACACAATGTTAGGTTAGGTTAGGTTAGGACCGGACATGAAATTAACTGCTTCAACCTTTTTTCTTGCTGTTTTACTTAAGAACCATGCATGGGAAAATTAAATTGCAAGCAGGAAATTATGATTAACATTTAGGGTAATTTCTTAACACATTAACAGCATGATGAAAACACATTAGGCATGAAAATCTTTATGGTAACCATAGGTTAGGTTAGGTTAGGACCGGACATGAAATTCACATCTTCCACCTTTTTTCTAGCTGTTTTACTTAAGAACCATGCATGGAAAAATTAAATTGCAAGCAGTAAATTATGATTAACATTTAGGGTAATTTCTTAACACATTAACAGAATGATGAAAACAGGTTAGGCATGAAAATCTTTATGGTAACCATAGGTTAAGTTAGATTAGGACCGGACATGAAATTCACATCTTCCACCTTCTTTCTAGCTGTTTTACTTAAGAACCATTCATGGGAAAATTAAATTGCAAGCAGGAAATTATGATTAACATTTAGGGTAATTTCTTAACACATTAACAGCATGATGAAAACAGGTTAGGCATGAAAATCTTTATGATAACCATAGGTTAGGTTAGGTTAGGACCGGACATGAAATTCACATCTTCCACCTTTTTTCTAGCTATTTTACTTAAGAACCATGCATGGAAAAAATAAATAGCAAGCAGGAAATTATGAATAACATTTTTGGTAATCTTTTAACACATTTACAGCATGATGAAAACAGGTTAGGCATGAAGTTAGGGTACTTACGAACAAGAAGCTGCCCTCTGATGTAATAACCCACTCTATCATCTCAGACTCTGACAGGAAGACTTTGCACCAGACACACCTTTCCAATTGAGAATCACCAGCACTTATCACCAACACTTTACACAACGTTTCTTTTGTTTATAACTGGAATCACATCACTTCACTGCACTGTACATAACAGTAAATTCCATCATCACACACATGATGAAGAAGGTGAAGAGCAGTATCAAGCACTGTAGGAGGTAGGGTATCACCACAAAAGCAATCAATATGGCTGCCATTGTCGGAGGTGTTCATGAGTCAGTAACTGAGTGGGTAATGGTGACCGACAGACAGACGCCACGAGTGTAAACATAGCCGATCGGCCGCGGGCGGGAAATTCAAACTGACGCGGTCCCAAAAAATCGAAAATTTTTCGATTTTTTTTCCGAATTTTTTGGCATTTGGGGGGTTAGGCAGCCCAGAATATTCGAATAGTGAGTATATCCGAGTATTGGACATCCGAATATTAGAGGGATTACTGTATAAATAAATAAGTTATGACAAAAAACAATTTAGTGCATTTAATATACTTTTAACCCCTTCAGTGCTGGGTGTATTTTCATTTTGTTCTTGCTGCCACCAGACAATTTTAGTCAGTGTAGGTTGGATCTGTGGAAGTGCACGGGGTTGGTACAGCCTTCGTTAACCCCGTCAATATGTGAGTCCAATCTTGAGTGCCATAAAATCGGCTGGAGGAAGCGTAAATAAAGTAGAAATAGATGTCACAGTACTGAAGTGGTTAATTGGTAGAAAATCATTCACAGAGGCAGTACAGACCGTCGGCAGTGTGTGTTGGAGATGGATTTTCACCCCCCCAAATTGCAAAAACAATACTTATTACTTTTCTTCTTAACACTAAAGTAAAGAAGCATATACAGTGTATAAATTAATAAAGAAAGACAAAAAAGAAAGAATTCAGTGCACATAATTTGCCTTTCGTTAGAGGCAGTAGATTCGTCGGCAGTTTGTTTTGTTTTGGAGACGGAGGTGGGTGAGTTCACACTTTAACGTAATTTCTAAACCGTACCCAGTATTTATTTCACTCTACATTAAGAACTAAATGTAATCACTGTAATAGACTGCAGTGTAACACCTTTTGTTAGAGGCAGTAGATTCGTCGGCAGTTTGTTTTGTTTTGGAGACGGAGGTGGTTGAGTTCACACTTTAACCTAAATTCTAAACAGTACCCAGTATTTATTTCACTCTATATTAAGAACTAAACTTAAATGTAATCACTGTAATAGACAGCAGTGCAACACCTCTCGTTAGAGGCAGTAGATTCGTCGGCAGTTTGTTTTGTTTTGGAGACGGAGGTGGTGGAGGTGGGTGAGATCACACTTTAACGTAAATTCTAAACAGTACCCAGTATTTATTTCACTCTATATTAACCCTTTCGCACACAGTAAGTTTTATTAAGTTTCACGGCTCACGATTTTACTCCCCCGCGCGCTCTGCTGGCAGCCCGCGGTACGCAAATTACACGTATTCTCGCCTCATTTTCGCTACCCAAACCCCAAAATGTTGCCCTGAAACTCACATCGTCTTATTCGCCAATGTTTGTTCTAGCTGATAAGCCAAAAGAAAAACCAGAAAAATACGAATAAAAGTACACTAGGCCACTGTGAATAAACATTTTGGAACATTGATTCCACTTCCCAACATCATCGTTTGAGTGTTTTTCATAATACAGAAAAATGTTGTCATAATTTTTGATAGAGAATTCCATTGGCTTTCTAATGAGGTATGTCCAGTTGTGATGCGATTTGTAGTTTTCGAGGAAATAGCCAAAAACTAAATGCCATTTTTGTAAAAAAAAATTGATTTTTGTTCAGGGAGGTATACTGCAGAAGTTTTTTTGCACACCTTATTTTTTTATTACATAATCTTATGTAGAATTTCATAAACTTTCTCCTGATACCTTTTTGTTTTGATACGCCTGATAGTTTCCAAGTAAATCGCAAAAAACTACAGGGTACTCGCGGCCGCAGTGCACTTTCGTCATGCGCTTACAATAACCGCCTACGTAACCACAACTTTTCATTAGAGAAATTACATAGTTATGTCCTGTACATACGTAGAATTCACTGATCTTTATCATGGTTCTTACAGGAAATCGATGCGTTCAGTAATTTTGGAGTAAATGGACGACAAAGATAGAACACTCTTCCTCGCCCGCAAGCGAGATAAAAACGCTCAATTTCCCTGCCTCACGAATACTTATATTTTCGCTTGTCACGTTTTATTATTATTTTTATTATTATTATTTTTTACTCAAATTATACACATGAAATATCATAAGCTCTTTGATAGTGCTCTCAGTAACTCGACATTTCCACTAGTCTTTTTGCTGGGTACTGATACTAAAGCTGAACTTTCTTCCATCTTATATGTGTATATGTAAAAAACAATACTTATTTGTGAAAAAAATATAGAAATGTAGAAACAGGTCAGTGTACAAATCAACAAAATATGGATAACTCACTTGCTCCAGAGGTGTTGAGCTGCTGGCAGGAACTTGAAGGAATAGAAGATGAGTTAGGTAGTGTGTGAGTTGTGCGTGGGTGCGTGAGTGAGTGTGTGTGTGTGTGTGTGTGTGTGTGTGTGTGTGTATGCATGTGTGTGTGTGTATACAGTTGGCGCGGAAAGTATTGACGCTAAAGGGCCGACGTCATTGTTTTTCGCGTTAAGTGAAGTAGGGTCAATACTACCCTCCCCTGTGATGCGAAATGAGCTGACGCTTTTTCAATGGGAGCTGGCAACTCTGCTTGATAGGTTTGGCACCACAGGAGCAGGCTCAGTAATGTTTGGGCAGCCACAGGAGNGTGGCTAACAGACTGTGAGGTTCCCTTTATTCGAGATTGGCCCGGAAACAGCCCAGATATCAATCCCATTGAGAATTTATGGGCGCACATGAAGCGGCAGCTGCGTAGTATGGACACATCATCTTTGCCTAAACTTGAGGCTGCAGTCAAGCAGCTATGGAGCAGTTTCAGTCCGTCTGTTCTGCAAAACTACGCCATCAGTCTCCCCAGACGCCTTAAGAAGATAATAAATGTGAAGGGGAATGCCAGTAAATACTAAATTCAATGGTGAGTGTTAATTTATTTGTTTCTCCTTGCTAACCACAAGAATGTTTTCTTTTTTTAAGATGGCGTCAACACTTTCCGGACCTACTGTATATATGCGTGTGTGTGTGTACATGTGTGTGTGTGTGTGTGGCGTATTCTCTGTTCCTTGCACCACGTTTTGCCTAACACATGCAATGCACACAATAGATTTCTCCATGAACATTCGTTGCACAACATATGTATATAATGTCATATATGTGGCATATTTTCTTGTCTCTGATCATTACGTAACTTTCCGCTGTCAGTCAATGCACGCAATATTTCTCGGTGAACACTCGCTGCACTATTTTGTACATATATTTCACACTGAACCATTTACAATATAAAACACTATCACATGATTCCATCCCAGCCTCTTCTGTTATTCCCTTCCCTACTGTATGGCATAACAGACCACCTGTTCCCTTAGCAACTAATGCATATGTCTATGTATCTCTGTGGCATAACATAATGCCTGCTATGGTAGGTCAGTTATTTCACTAATCCAGGCACTATATGTTTCAGATATAAGTAATGGCTTCACTATAAGGGTAAAATACATCATTTTACGGGCAGGGTGAGTGGAAACCCCGCTATAACAAACCAAACTCTGCCTCTAGGCCGAACGGCTGATAACGGGCCCCAATGCTTTACAAACAATATATCTATGTTCAGTAGACACAATCACTTCACATTATAGTCAAAAACACTGTCTGTCTATCTATCTATCTATCTATTGCCAGACGCCTCAATCCCGAACGGGGTGGCCACAAACAAATCGCCTCCATGTCACTCTGTTCCCTGCCATTTCACTACCACACTCCCAACTCACACCTCCCTCTCTCATATACCTCTCCACTCCATCCCTCCATCTCATCCTCGGCCTCCCCCTCCCTCTCGCCCCCTCCACCTCACTCACATACACTCTCCTCGTCAATCTTTCACTGTTCAATCACAATATTTCAATAATGGCTTCGGCCTCGGCTGGGAGGGGGAAAATGGCAGATTTAAAGGGACAACACAACACAGCACGACCCTGCTGTCTGGCTGCTGGTGGAGCACTGAGATTCTTTCACTACGTACAGGCACATAGGAGTCATTGCAGTGTTGCCAAAGTCTTACCTTGGGAGAGACACGTGGCTGCTAGAACTCTACAAAATTTGACGCAAATCGACCGAAAACTTATTTTTTGGTTAATTTTTTTCGCGTTTTCACGTGATTTGAGGTCCTGTTCTTTGGCACACCACACCACATGTAACACAAATTGCGGTCTCGTGCGCGAAAGGGTTAAGAACTAAACTTAAATGTAATCACTGTAACAGACTGCAATGTAACACTTTCAGTAATAATAGTACCGAACTTTAATCATGATCACTACACTAAGTCACACGCGCACATTTATTTTTTTTTTTTATAGCTTCATTCCTTTACGACTAGAGGTGCCAGTATCACTTCTTTTAAGCTTTGAACTTTCCATGGCAAGGCAGAAGGCAAAAGGAGAGCACTGCTCAGCACTAGATGACAGTAAGAATGGCACAACTACTGTCTCCAAAAGCAAGCAGCAGACTGGCGCCACTTGTCCCCCTGGCACCATTTCTCCCCCTACTTTCGCATTTTGGCCTACTTTCATATCTGGTCTCGGCCTGAGTTCGGCTAACCGATGATTCCGTCTTATAAAAGTTCGACTTATGGAAGGTTTACTGTACTCCCCCCCCCCCCCCTGCAGGGAGAAGGTTTAAAACTGAATTCATGAAACTTTCTGATTTTAAAAAAGCAGTTGGATATTTTGTACACACAAAGAACATTGAGCTCTGTTGGGAGGGGGGGGGGAAAAAAAAAGAAAGAAGGTAGAAGGATACAAAGCTGTGGATATACACAATGCAGCATGAGTTGCTGGACAAATCCTCAGTATCCCATGTTTCTCAGAGTCTCCCTGACTTAACAAACACCATGTCATCATATCACTGTACCTGAGCTTTGTTATTGTGATAAGGATGTTGATTAAATAGAGGACCTACTGTACTCTTCAGTATTGTTAATATGAAAGTATTTGATGCATAGTGAATGAAGCATGTACCAGTACAGTAAAACCTCGATATAACGGACTTCAGTAGAACGGAATTCGCTTTTATCGGACTCGAGGAGCTACCGGACTAAACTCCTATATATCGGAAAAAATCTGATATAGCCAGAAGCAGTCCGGACTGCCTGACAACTTCAACTATGTTCACCACAATAAGACAAGTAAAATACATGTTTTTCAGTGCACAGTACAGTATTATTATACCATTTGATTAATGTAGTGAAGGTATAACACAGTACAATACTGCAATAGTGGTGAAAACTACCGATGCAATCCGGACTAATGTCTGATATATCAGAAAAAGTCCGGATTAGCAGGGGTAAGTCCGGATGTCGCTTTTATCAGAAAATCGCATATTTCGGACTGGCCTGAGCCCCAATTAGTCCGTTATAGTGAGGTCTTACTGTATTTAAATTTCACAGGTATACTTTCTCTATACAGTATGTATTATGGTATATCATAGTTACTGGATATGTTATTTATGATATGAATTGATAAATTTATTTCATTGTTTATGTGTTATTCATTATTTGAAAAACAAAACATAATATACTTCGTGTATTAGTTGACTTACTGTTACAGTATTTACCTTAATTTGCAGAAGTTCTTTAGTTCAGTACAGTAAACTTGTTGTAATCATATTATTTAATTACACAATATAAGATGTCTTGTAACTTTCTGTTCACTTACTGTAGACATGCAAGGATACTCAGAATTGCCTGGGTAAAACCTTGATAGTGCATACTGGCATTGGACTCTAGATGGCCACATCAGTAGAAGATCCACAGGGTTCCCATTGAACCTATATTCTCCTTTGACTTCATTTCTCCAAAGATATATTTCCCTTGGACCGATTTCCTCTACTGTCAACCAGCCCTGCCCACCCAACTCTCTTATCTGTCCACCCTTATGACCCATTGTAGCTAATACAGTAGGGTCTTCATACAACGCGAGATAGGTTATGTAGAACCTCGTGCAAAGTCAAATTCACACTAAAATGTGACATATATTAATAGGGGGTTAGGTTGTAGGAGCCTCATATTTTTCATTAAAAATATACTCAAAGATAGATTATTACAAATACATCTGCCTTAAGACACCGAAGACAGTGTGTTTACATACAACCTCACCAACTGGACACAGCAGTGCATAGCTACTGTGTTCTAACCTAACCTAACCGATTAGTTTTGGCCCCTGATACTCCCCATAAAAATTTTAATCACCAAGGATTGCCACTAAGCCTCTTGAAAGTCCTCATTACAAATCAAGCAAGAACTTGACCTAAACAGCATGTGAATAATGGCCGCCCAGCATCAGTAATGTTTTGTCACGAGTCACTTTCAGCGCTTATTATAAAAGAAATAAAAAAAAATGCATTATGAAAGTTTTTGAAAGCCATTAGTCATCAACAGTAAAGGAAAAAAAAAGGTATAAAGAAGTTGTCAGCATAGAGTGATTGCATATCTCACTTCTCAGAGACACACAAATGCAGTAATTGTGAAAAACAAGTCAGCCAAGCAATATAATTTGTATGACAGTATAATTCACAAGAACTGAACTCACATAATTATCTTACCAAACTATTTATATTAAAACGTAGTGTCTTCACGTATCGTAAGATCCAAATTTTCTTGACTAAAGACCGTCAGTTCATAAAGTTCGAGCACAAAGCCTCCCCCCCCCCTACTCCTTGCACTAAAGGCGAATACATGAATTTTACTGGTCCTTCATTATTAACTTTTTTTTTTTTTCCTAACAAAGAAAACTGCCCACGTCGTAAACATCCTGACTCATTTTATGTCTGATCATTTAAATTCCGACATCACATGCTACTTCGTCTAACAATTTTACATTTTCATTTAGAATAAATGCTTTTCTTGTGTTCATAGCATTTTCAGGGTGCTTAGGCATAATTAAAGTTAGTTTGGAACCACGTGCTCAGAGTTCTGGTAGGAAACGAGGAGCAAGGAAATACGCAAATAAACTTCTCATCACAGCGACCGTTCACATAACACTGAGGTAGTCAGCAGGCTGTGGCAGGTGGTATGGGGGTCACGTGGGTCGGGTCGGGTCGAAGAAACTAATCAGTGACCAACACGAGTTATATCTGGAAAGCCAATACCAAAACACACCCATTTCCCACAGTTTCTCGTGCAGTTCTGTGGTATTGTCGTGCTATTACGTAATTATGGGAGAAATTAAATGCTTGTGTTATTGTAAGATCGTTGTTTCATTTGGTCTTAAATAGCGACTCTACTGTAACGATATGATTGTAGAAGTAAAAAAAACTCTGTGGTAATAGGTTGCCATGTTTCTACTATGTTGACGATTGTTTGTAATTGCCTTGGTCACAAACTCCCAAAAGTTGCCAATTCTCAGTTGATAATTGAATACATTAAAAGTCAGCCAACTAAACTGCTTTCTTTTATATGCTTCAAGTATCACTGTATTCGCAAGTAAAATATTATTAACATTTTTACTTACCACAGTGAGGAAGAGATGCTCCATTATGGCAAGTAAAAGGAAATCACCAAAGTAAATTAGCATACCGTCTCAGTTCCGAGACCAACCTTATTCTTAGCTAAATCCATCGATGTTCATGGTTTCATTATGTGACTGAAATGAAAAATTCATACTCATATATCCACAGTATATATGAAACTAATATAAAGTATTTTGATTGCAAGATGTTAGTAGACCTCAGGTGAAGACCGTGTGCAATGATGCATTCGTCCTGCAAGTGAGAGACTTTTAGAGTGTCGTATGCTACCTAGTTGGCAAGGTTGGTATTGAAACATTAGCATACTGTAATGGGGTCTATAAATGCCCACGTTGGCCAGAGGCAGAGCGGGGATCCTCTCTTTTGCTCAGTGGAAACATGCACGCGTATGAAGCTTGGGGGCCTGAGATCGAATTTCTGCCAGGACATTGATTAATTTGTTAAGTTTCATTTCATTTATTACATTGGTTGGCAGCAGTGCGGAATGTGAGGCGGGGCTTGGTTGGCAATTTGATGTTTCTTGGTTAGCTGACAGCATCCCTGTCTTTACATCCCAGGGATGGGCTGTTCGGTGTGGTCTACAGCCTCCCCGAGGTGGCCTCTGATGCTACACTACCTTTAGTGTTCAAAACTCACCAAATTAATCACCAAGGGGAGAAAAGAGGGATGTAATGGGGTCTGTAAATGCCCGCGTTGCCCAAAGGCAAAGCGGGGATCCTCTCTTTGGCTCAGTGGTAACGTGCGCGTATCGAGCACTAGGGCCTGAGATTGAATCTCGGCCAGGGCAATGATTAATTTGTTAAGTTTCATTTCAGTTATTACAGTACTGTCTCATTTCCGGGACAAATATTTTCCGTCGCTCAGACGGCAATTAATCAGTCTGATTCATACTCTTTCCTTACTGTTTCAATATGTGAAAAATTTACATTCATATTTCTCTATACAGAAGTAATACAATATATAGCCATCTGAATGCAAAATATTAGTAAAAATAAATTTCAAGTACATCTGCACCAACCTCACATGGGCTTATTCGATGCCTGTGATGTCAGCTGACAGTTTCGTCTTCCCATGTTTTGGTTTTGAAAATTATGCTTTTTTCATAAATAACACTCGGTACATTTACTTCAGCATAATTTTGCCATATGAAGCACTAATCCATTTGAAAACTATGTGATAGGCATTTCAGAATAAACATGTAGCGAGATGTGGAATAGTACGTGATGAATGCTATCACACCACTTGCTGTTTATGTATTTTAGTCACCACTCTGCAATATTTTTGTAAGCAAACATGTCTCCAAAACTGGTGTAGTAAGGAATGATTACATTTTTGCAGAATTTATGTACTGTTCACAAATAATTATCATGGAAGGGATTTTAGAAAGTATGCGACTATGTGAACTAGGAAGAGATGACCAGCTTCAATTGAGATATCAGGTGAGCATCGGCAACTATGGGAGTTTGTGGCCAAGGGAATTAGTTCTAATTTTGGCCATCAGGGGTACCACTTTAGCAACTGGCATTTAAATTCGTAAAAATTTGTCATGTACCTGCTAAAGCTGTTTAGAGCTTAGAGAGTTTTATATGCAGCCTCCTTGATTTCAGTGGCCCTGTAGCTATTTCTTCTACTGATAAAGCAGATCTCTTCGCTCAGACTTTCTCCTCCAATTCCACCTTAGACGATTCCAGTGCTGTTCCTCCATCACTTCCCCCCCTCTGGCGTCCTCTTGACTGACATTAAAATTTCTTCAGCTGATGTATATTCTGCCATCACTGGCCTCAGTACTAACAAGGCATATGGGCCTGATGGAGTCCCTCCTGTTGTCCTCAAAAACTGTGCTTCTGTGCTTACACCCTGCCTAGGTAAACTCTTTCGCCTATGTCTTTCAACTTGTACCTTTCCTTCTTGCTGGAAGTTTGTTCTAATTCAGCCAGTCCCAAAGAAGGGTGACCATTTCCAACTCTCTAACTATCGTCCAATTGTTTTAACATCCTGTGTCTCAAAAGTTTTCGAGTCAATTCTTAACAGAAAAATCTTAAAGCATCTTTCTTGTCACAACTTTCTTTCTGATCGTCAGTATGGGTTCCGTCAGGGATGCTTCACTGGCGATCTTCTCACCCACCTTTCAGACTCCTGGTCATCCTCCTTTCGGGACTTTGGCATCTCAAAGGCTTTTGATCGAGTCTGGCATAAATCTTTAATTTCCAAACTGCCTCTATCCTTCTGTGTGTGCCTTCATCTCTAGCTTCCTTTCTGGTCGTTCTATAGCCGCTGTTGTAGACAGCCATCGTTCTTCTCCTAGACCTGTCAACAGTGGTGTTCCTCAGGGCTCTGTCCTATCACCAACTCTCTTCCTTTTATTTATCAATGGCCTTCTGAGCTGTACATCTAACCTTATCCACTCATATGCTGATGATTCCACCCTTAACCTTTCCATTCGGTTTCCACAACGTCCATCTCAGCAATTACTTCAACAAACAAGGGATGAGGCTATGGCACACCTAATGTCTGACTTGGCTCGTATCTCTGATTGGGGTAAAAATAATCTTATTTTTAATGCATCAGAAACTTAGTTCTTACATTTATCAACCCGACAAAATCTTCCTTAGGATTACCCACAAATGTTTAATAATGTCCAGCTCAGTCCTGCATCATCCTTGAACATGCTTGGGGTTTCATTCTCTCAGGATTTGTCTTGGAAAGAACATATTATATCTCTTGTGAAATCTGCTTCCAAGAGATTAGGTGTGCTAAGCCGTTTCCGAACTTTCTTTACCTCTGCACAGTTGTTGTTACCTTGTACACGGGTTTTATTCGCCTGTGTATGGAGTACAACTCTCAAGTGTGGGAAGGCTCCCCACATGCAGCTCTTCTCAATAGGGTGGAGTCAAAGGCTTTTCGTCTCATTAACTCTCCTCCTCTTACTGATTCCCTTCAACCTTTGTCTCTTCGATGCACTGTTGCATCTTTCTCTCCTATCGCTACTTCAACGGTCACTGTTCCTCTGAACTGTCTGCCTGCATCCCTCCACCTCTACGACGGGCATGTAGTACCCGTCTAGCAACAAACTCTCATCCATTTTCTGTCCAACTCTCTAATGCAAGAGTTAACCGTTACTCCCAGTTCTTCATTTATGCAACTGGTCAACTCTGGAACTGTCTTCCCCTGTCTGTATTCCCTACTTCCTATGATCTCCAGCCTTTCAAACGCAGTGTCCAGGCATCTCGAAATGAATGGATCTTGAATTTGGCTCTCTTTTGTATTGTTTTTGCTTTTTGTTGGAGGGAACAGTATGTGGGCCCATGACCTTTGGTTCCTTCTTCCTTGCATAAAAAAAAAAAAAGACAAACATTCTCTTTTGTGTATACATGGATTGATATAATGTGGATTAATTTGGTCAAAGTTCTTCCAGTTTTGGTAGAATCCATAGTGGTTCTGTATTTTCTAAACTTAAGAATGTGCCTGTTATTACTACTGTATTTATGAACACTTGCTGTTATGTACAAACACAATACATCTTTAAAAGTCATCTATTGTTTGCAGTAGTTTTCTTATCTCAGTAAATTAAAATCCTGCACTTTGATATTGTAGATGCATAATAATATCCACAATGCTTTATGTAGGTGTATAATATGTTCATAATTTTTAGTAGTCTTTGGTTATTATGACACATCATCAGTATGATCATCATAGCCTTCATGGTCAGTCAGTGACTAGACCATCATAGGAGTGGACCCCTTAATTGTAGAGGGTTTAGCCAGTCGAGGTCTGGTTAGAAAGAATCCCACCCTATGCTTTAAAAACATAAATAGCTAATCTCTTGAGCTAAGACACTAATCCCTTTCAATGTAGGCCCCTTCTAACTTGACATACAGTGCCTGAAAATTCCTCAAAGTCAGTAGTAGTAGTAGTAGTTGTTCCCTTGGCAGTCTGGCCGAACAGCCCCGAGTCCCTAAGGAAGGCCATGGCCGAGACCGGGCTTTTCCACAGAGCTCTCATGGAGTGTATGTTGTGTTGTTGGCATAGGTGATTGTGTGCAATGCAGTTTTCCATGATGTGCTTAATAGTTTGGGGTGCTTTGTTACATCCTGGACAGGCATCAGCGACGGAGTCATCCAGCCTCTTCTGATAACTTAAGAGGGCTGGATGATGCCCACATCTCAGCCTGCCCAGGTGGACCCTGTCCTCACGGGGGAGATAACGTTCGGAAGGATGGATATCTGGAGGCCGTGCATGCAGCTGTGTGTTGTCTTTGAGTGACTGAATGGAACGGCAAGTGATTTGAGTTTGATTGTGCTTCTGGAAGCTGGTGTGAGGCGGGCAGGGGGGAAGAGATGATAGTATCTGTGTATGATATTGTGTGCTGGGTGTTGTTTTGATGTTCCTTGGTGTGTGTGGATGTGCTGCCATGTAGTGTAGTGGATGTTGTGGGTTTGTGGAGGCTGCAGCGAGAATTTGGGTGTCTCTCATGTCTAGATGATCCTTGACTTTGAGGACTTTGGTTTCTTGGTGTAGGTGGTCTGTAGGTGTAGTAGCTGTGCAGCCTGTGATTATTTTTAGGGCCTTGTTGTGTATGGTCTGAAGAGTATTATATTGTGTTTTAGTGAGTATCTCCTGCAGATGCTTCGTCAGATTCGTCATGATCTCTTCTCTCAGATGAACGTTGCACAAGACTTATTGGAGTGTGCAGACTGCAATCCAGACTTTTAAAGATTGTTGTCACTGGAGATGAGACTTAGGTGTATGGCACCACCCAGAAACCAAAACACAGTCGCCCCAGTGGAAGCATGCAGAGTCGCCTCAGCCAAAAAAATCATGACAGGTCCATAGCAAGGTGAAATGCACTCACATGTTGAGATTTTTTTTTTCCTTTTTTACTATCATGGTTCTTGTATATACATGGATGGGGTTATAAAAGAGATACAAGGTCGGGC
>JAGKTI010002079.1:11256-28673 GCA_018397915.1 Birgus latro
AATTCAGATTGCAAAGGATTAAGTGCAGAGTGCAACACTGGCTTGTTGCAACTGGCACGGCACAAGTAAGAACAGAATGTGCAGTGTTAAACAATTATAATTCACAGTGCAAACGATTAAGTGCAGCGCAACATTGGATTACTGTACGTGCTTCAAGTGCAAGTTCACCACTGTCAAAGCCATTGAGGAGATGAGTTAATCTTCGCAATGGTCACGGACTTGTCTTTTTTTTTTTTTTTTAATGCAAGGATGAAGGAACCAAAGGCCATGGGCCCACAAACTGTTCCTTCCAAGAAAAAAAAAACAATACAAAAGAGAGCCAAATTCAAGACCCGTTCACTTCGAGATGCCTGGACGCACTGCGTTTGAAAGACTGGAGATCACAGGAAGCAGGAAACACAGACAGAGAAAGACAGTTCCAAAGTTGACCAGTTGCACAAATAAAGGATTTGAGAGTAACGGTCAACTCTTGCATCAGTGAGCTGGACAGAAAAGGGATGAGATGTTATCGCCACACAGGTGCCACACACCCGCCACAGAGGTGGAGGGATGCAAGCAGACAGCTCAGAGGAGCAGTGACCACCGAAGCAGCGACAGAAAAGAGACAATAACGCAACAGTGCAGCTAAGAGACAGAGGTCGAAGGGAGCCAGCAAGAGCAGGAGAGTTAATGAGACGGAAAGCCCTCGACCCACCCCATCGAGAAGAGCTGCATATGGGGAGCCTCTCCACACACGAGAGCTGCACTCTAAACAGGGACGAACAATGCTAAATATTTTCCATACTCACTAATTTCTCATTCTCTGGTTCCTTTTTATGTATTTTATGGTTTCTGTCCCTTATTTGTGCGAATAGGGTCTTAAATAGGTGATGTGCATGTCTGGTAGGGAGTTATTTAGGTGGCTTTCAGAGTTAGGTTGGGTTGGGGTCTATAAGGACCTGTTCATGGGCATTTTTCCAAAGTCCTGGACATGCCTTTGGCTCTATTACGTCAGATCATGGAGGGATTACTGTATTATTTTAGTCTTATGGACTATAATAATAAATACACACACGATTATGTTCTCAGCTGGCATTTAATGCCTCACTGTGAAGAAAATAACCTAACCAAACCAAACCTAACCTAATATTTATATGCTTGTCAGTCAAATTGCTGGGCCATGCTTACGCATGACTATGGAATTTGGTAAATGTGTTAACGAAACAAGGTATACCTTTTTTTTTTTATGATGCAGACTACATAGACTAAAGATGGGAAGGTAAGGGAAAGGATATCTTTGCATACAGACATATATTTCTGAGTCAGTTTCACCTCGGATTCTTCCAGTTTCTCTATAGTGTACTACCACACTATTCACTATTTAACCTGTCACATCTCTACCGATTTCCTGCCTCCAATACCCCCCAGTCCTGAGCAATTTTTTTTTTTTTTTTTTTTTTTTTGGGGGGGGGGGGGGGGCTGGTTTCCTTTTTTTTTTTTTTTGCTATAACCTGTGTTTGTCGNGGCTCAAACCTTCGCTTTTGGTGAGAAACATCGAGAATTCATAGAGAAATCGCCCTCCTGAGCCTATAAATGGTGCTACAGGTGATGAGTCAGCCTTACCTTTCGTTCTTTCTCAGGGTATCTGGCCTCAAAGAAAACGAACTATGGGAGGGTAAACTAATTCAAGCCACTTTGAATTCCGTATTTATTTATTTATCTGGTACGAATTTATGCATAGTACAAGACTATATTGGTTTTCACAAAATTATATAAGCAACAGAAGCATTTCACCAAACACATCCACATATGGCACCTTCCTTTACGACATTACCACCTCATCACTTCTGTTTGTTTCTTGCTCTAGCTTCTTTATTTCTTTGTCCTCCACCTCAGGAATCACTTTTACCGTGAATTTCGTCATTGGAGAGACTGTGGCGCGACATGTCTTTACTGGCCAGGTCACTGCTAACAGGTGAATTGCTGAGTGTGGGGGGAAGGGGGGGGCATCAGGTGGGGCCAGGCAGTATCCCCACTTGACAGCAGATAGAGGAAAGTCTCCCACATATGCCTACCAAAAATCACCTGAGAAACTTGAAAAATGTGCAAATGACTGCAAAAACAATGAAATTTAAATGTGTAAATATAAATGTTGATGGTATTGTAAATAAAGTGATAGAGTTTCAAAACCTGGTAACTAAGCTGGACCCCTATATTGTTTGTTTGACTGAAACTAAACTTAATGAACAGATAAGTTCTTCAGAGATTTTTTATACAAAACGGTTTGTAGTTTATCGCAAGGATAGATTCACTCAAAACGCACCTGGTGGTGGGGTGGCTATACTTACAAGGAAGTGTTTAGTTTCAACCGATGCAAGTGTCAAATTTTTAAATGAACACTCTTAGAGTGAAGCAGCATGGTGTGAAGTGTTTCTGCATGAAAAGCGAGTTCTGTTAGGTACAATTTATCGCCCACCGGCGTCAACAAGGCAAGTAAATAATTTACTTTGTGATATGATTAGGTTAAGTGATGAGTACAATAAGGAAGCACAAGTTTTGATTTGTGGAGACTTTAATTTTCGTGAAGTGTGCTGGGAATTGAATTGTGTGTGCAGAAGTGGCCAACATGTAACTGATGCACAAAATTTCTTGGATGCTGTAAATGATTATTTTTTGTACCAGCACACACCAGAGCATACCCACAATTTAGACTGTGATAACCCTACCAGGTTGGATCTCATTTTTTCAAGGAGCATTCATGATGTGGAAAATGTTAGTATATGTTCTCCTTTGGGAAAAAGTCACCACACAGTTGTTTCTTTTGATTTTGTTATAGACAGTGAACATGTACAGCTGAATGACAGAGATACCACAAAGTACTGTTTTCATAAAGAAAATTATGAAGTTATGAAGAGAAAGTTGTCAGAGGTGGACTGGAGAGAGACTTTTGAAGGTAAATCTATTGATGAGATGAACAAAACACTTGTGAGTACATTACATGACTTAATACAGGACCATGTACCGAGAGTGCAATGCGAGACTAATAAACCCAAACAGAAATGGATCACGAAGCAAGTGAAAAACCAGATAGAAGCTAAAGAAAGAGCATGGAAAAGGCTCAGAGCAAGAAAAACAATCAAAAGAGTGGAGGAGTACAAACAGGAGAGGAACAAAACCGTAAACATTGTAAGGAAGGCGAAGAAGGATTTTACCAAGAGGTTATGTGAGGATATCAAAGAAACTCCAAAACATTTCTGGGGTTTTATACGCAGTAAAACTAACCTGAAGGAGAATGTTTTTCGAGTTAGGAAAAGAGATGGCCACTTAACTGAGAATGATTTCGAGGCAGCTAATGAATTTAACAAAGCCTTTCATAGTGTTTTCATTAAGGAATCTAAAGAGGATATGCCCAATTTTGATATGGTGAACAATGTTCCAATGATTGAGGATATTTCTGTTACTGTCAATGAAGTAGAGGAATTATTGAAAACACTAAATGTTAATAAAGCCATGGGACCAGATGGTATTCACCCAAAATTGTTGTATGAATGTCGTAAGGAGCTAGCACTGCCACTCACAATGATATTGGTTCAATCAATACAGGAGAGATACCAACTCTATGGAAAACAGCTAAAGTGTGCCCAATCTATAAGAAGGGCGACAAGTTGGTGCCATTAAATTATAGACCAGTATCACTGACATGTGTGATGTGTAAAATTTGTGAAATACTGATAAGGTCTAAGTTAGTGAGTCATTTGGAAGAGAAGAACTTGGTAAGTGACAAGCAGCATGGTTTTAGACAAAGAAGAAGCACCTTGCCCAACCTTCTGGTTTATATGGAAAAGTTGACAGTGGCAGTGGAACAACACATACCAGTTGACATAAATTATTTGGATTGTATAAAAGCGTTTGATATAGTACCCCATGCCCGATTGTTGATGAAGCTGGAAGTCCTTGGTGTAGGTGGTAACCTGTTAAGGTGGATTAGTGTTTTTTTTATCAAACAGAGAACAATTTGTGGAAATCAGAGGAGTTCAGTCACAAAAGTTAGATGTTACATCAGGAGTACCGCAGGAATCTGTACTTGGAACAGTCCTGTTTTTGGTATTTATAAATGATTTGGCTCAGGAGCTCGAGTGTCCTACCCTTATGTTTGCAGATGATGTTAAAATTTTTACACAAGTTAACACTTTTGAGGACATTCAAGCTAAGAAGAGGGATCTGGAAAGACTGCAGGATTGGAGTAATAAATGGTTGCTCAAATTTAATAGCAGTGTGTGACAATGCATATAGGACATAGAAATCCAGGATATGTCTATACCTTGAATGGAGAGGAACTCAAATCTTCAAAAGCTGAGAAGGATCTCGGTGTTGATAACATTGGATTTAAAACCGTCCCAACTCATTACAAGAATTGCAGCCAAGGGTAACAGGATGGTTGGACTGATTAGAAGAAACTTCCCTCACATGGATCTGGATATGTGCAAGACCCTATACTCATCCCCAGTACGACCCCATTTGGAATATGCAGTACAAAACTGGTCACCTTACTATAGGAAGGACATCAATGAATTGGAGAGGGTACAACAAAGGATGACTAAGTTGGTACCTGAGCTCAGGGACCTGAACTATGAGCAACGGTGTGATCAACTGGGCCTGACAACACTTGAACAGAGAAGACATCGAGGAAATTTAGTGGAAACTTTTAAAATATTCAAAGGGATAGATAACATTGATCATAGTGTGTTCTTTCAATACAGCGAAGTTAGCACCAGGACGAACACATGTAAGCTCAAAAAGAAAGGACACTGGAGAACAACAGTTAGAGCAAATTCGTTTAGTGTGAGGGTTGTCAACCACTGGAATTCCCTTCCTGAAGAAGTTGTTACTGCCCCATCAATAGGTGCTTTTAAAGCTGGTTTGGACAGGTGGTTATCTAACGGAAATTTTGGAATATAGGTTTGTGTAGGGTGTTGTGCAGGTATTGGAGAAGTTTTGGAGACTATGTATATGATTTTGAGATGAATTCCGCATTCAAGAATGGATGATAGATGAGAGCCCTAAAAGAAATGTCTGTCTCTTAACCTCCCATGTATTTGAACTAGGTAAGTTTGCAATTGCGTAACTTACTGTTATGTCGATAGGTCTAGCGACGTACACATGTCGATGGAAGAGATAAACATCAAAACTTGAAACCTCTCAGAAAATACTGAAGAACTGCATGAATGGTTAAAAAAAAAAAAAAAAAAAGTGTTAACCCCCATCCTACCCAATGCCAAAGAGTTAGTGATTCCAAATAACTATGGTAAAGTTATAGGTACTTTGTCTAAGGGGGAGACTCGCTGCTTAGCTAAATATCTACACCAACTGGTATTATTTTCAACCGCAATACTGCAAAGAAGGCAAACCAGGAAATGATGCAAAACCTTCACAAAATAAACATTTGAAGTTATGAGAGGCCTGAGTTATTCAGCATGAAAATAATCACAACATAATGGGACAAATGGAAGGCAGGCAAACGCGGAAAAAAAAAAAAAAAAAAAACTCCCTGGATTACCGACAAGATTATAACTTGCTAAACTGCTAATACCCAGAGCATCTGCCTTTGCCGGGGCAGCTTGCCTAGTAAACATCTCTACCATGGTAACGTCCCTTTATGTATAGCCAGCCAGCTTTTCATCACTTGCCTCTTGTAACTTTCCGTCTGACTTATTATCCACTACAACATTAATCTCATACACGTACCTGGCTTGTGAATTACGTTGCCGCTGGCTCAATAATACGGTACCCAGAGTAACCATCTTCACGCAAGCCAAAGTGGTGCGAATGGAAGGATGCCGGCATCCAACCTCTTCTCTTTCCAGTCTGCTGGACATTCTGATTTTGTTTCTTCCAAATAAATCCTATTTACACTTCACTGAGAGAAACTTTTCCTCCTCGTGGTTGCAATTCTCGATCTCCCGCACAAGCAAATATGGCGTCGGCGTCACAAAATGGCAGCGACTGGGCTGCTGGTTCTTATTCAAAAAAAAAAAAAAAGCGAGAAAAAAAAGTGGTAATAAAATAAACTATACACATAAGTACGTCAATCTGCATACTACGTCACTATAAGGTTCTTTTTCTTCAATATATTTACTCGAATACCCATTTAAACGACTCAACAACCGAGAATAATTGAGGGATTTATTTTTCGGTAAATGCAAGTTTTACCTTAAGCAGCCAATTCCTATTCGCACAGCTTGTTTTCTGTATTTTTCTGAGTATATTCGTGGCGGTAAATAATTGTTCAATGTTGACTTTATTTCTCCGTGTTATCATGTTCCTTATGCCTCACAGACGTTTGTTTTTCCTCAGGTGTAATGGAAGACTTAATCAAATCTACCGAAATTCTTTTGCTTTTGTATTAACCTTTTGTTTCATTTTTCTTTCTTACTAATTTTATGGGCGTAAATAATGTTTACTGTTGACTTTATCTTTTCCTGATGCTTTATTTCACGGGGGTAATGGCTGACTTACTAAAACTTGCTCAAATCTGGGTTGTTAGGTTATATTCGGTTGGATTAGATTAAAATGTAAGGTTAGGCAGAGGTATTAGATGGCAACCGGACGTATGTTGAAGCAAGCGTACCCCATTACACTCGGGAAAGCGTTGATACAACAAAAGAAACATGGCTAAAAACAATAGAGTGAAATTCAACGTGAAACGTTCATTTAGCACCTTGAAAATAACCAGAAATATATAAAAGACTACCAAGATGAAATGATTTGCTTAAAGTAAAACGGAAGGTTAGAGACTTCCCTTGTGCAACATATGAGGGAAATTACTAGAATCTGAGGTGATAACTGGGACAGTATTCTGGATCTGATATTAAAACGTGGCTAGACTGTGCTGCTTTTGGATATAGAAAGCATCGGAATATGTCTATGGTGTCACCAATAGCACGAGCGGCTCAACTGCCTGGTTATTCAAGTGTCACTCAGCTACTTCCCTAACAGGAGGACGGTGGGATGCAGAAGGGAAACTTAAGCCTGCAGTCCACCGAGTTCAAGCTTCAGATGAACCAGGAACCACCACCACCACAACAACAACAGCCACAACCATGGATCACCACAACAAAAACAACCACCACAACAACCACCACCATCACAACAATTACCAGTCACAACTACCACCACCACGACAACAACAGAACAACAACCACAACCACTACCACAACCACCACCACCACAACAACAACAACAATCATCACCACCACAACAGCGACAATAACCACCTTCAACTCCACCACCACCACCACAGCAACAACATTCATTTTCATAGCCTGAATTCACTCTAAAACCATCGCCACTATTACATGCTCGACCGCTCCAAGATGGCGGCCTCACAGATGCATCACCACAGTTCTGAATAATGGGCGATGCGGCATCTAGGCTATTTTATATATACAGTATATGCAGCTAAAGACCTACTTCAAAACTGTAAACATAAGCCTAACAGAAAGATAGTGATATGACAGAAAATGAATTTAAAAAGGTCAAAGATTGGGATACTTTAAAACGGAAAGAATAAGCACCAAAACTACTCTCACCCTCTGCAGACAATACAAACGTAACATAAAAGAAGTAACATGGTTAATCAAGCCTCCTAATAAAAGCCAGAACAAACACTTTAAAATTAAACTGGAGGAAGGGACAGGACACAACATGTCCATCATGTGGAGAATCTGAGGAAACACAAACACTGTACACTTGGATGACCCGCCTATGACACCATTAGAAGAAACATTCATCAATCTATCTATCTATCTATATACCTAGGCTGCTTCCCCCAAGAAAAGGGAGGTAGCCGAGACAGGTCAACACACTACCAATTTACTCAACCACTCATACACATTCAATCGCATCTTAGCGCCAAAGGGGAGAAGGGACAGATCCTCACCGCACCACACCGCACGAGGGTCGACCACACACTGCAGTCAGTGACATCCGCAGCAGGGCCCGACAGCAAAGCTGGTTTACCCCTGCCACATCATAATGGACCCATCCCCTTACCTGCACCTGATCTGATCAGCTGATCTGACAATATCCCCTCAGGGCTACGTCATCATTTATTCATTCACAATTTCCCTCCATTCATTTCTATCACACACAGCCACTCTTCCTTGCTCAACAGACAACCCTCTCACATCCAACGCACTCTTCACACTGTCCATCCATCCTATTCGTGGTCTTCCTCTCAGCCTTACACCTCTCACATCAGATCTAGTTATCTTTTTCACCAATCGCTCATTTTCCATTCTCTCCATATGCCCAGACCATCGCAACACCCTCTGCTCAACTCAATCAGCCATCTCCCGAACAATTCCAGTTCTCCTTCGCACTTCATCATTTCTCACTCGATCCATACGCGTCACTCCAGACATACTCCTCAGACACCTCATCTCCATTACATTCAAACTTTTCCTCTCTACTACACCCATATTCCATGTTTCAGCCCCATATAATGAAGTCGGTACCACAATACCCTCATACAGCCTTCTCTTTACATCCATTCTGAGTGAACGACATCCAAACACTTTTTTCATTCCTCCCAGCACCTTTCCAACTTCATTCATTCTAAACTTCACTTCTGCATCTATTCTTCCATCCACAGCAACATGTGACCCTAAATACTTAAAACACTCAACCTCCTCAAGCAACTCACCATTCAAAACTATATTCATCCTCCTACCATCTACCCACCTAGTACACTTCATCACTTTACGCTTATTCTCATTTATTTTCAGTTTCCTCCTTTCACACACCATTCCAAACTCCTCTACCAACTGTCTCAATCTCTCCTCTGAATCAGCCACCAGTGCAGTATCATCCGCAAACAGCAGCTGCTTCAGATTCCACTCTCTACCATCATTCACCAGACTCAGTCCTCCACCTAACACTCTTGCATTCACCTCCCTTACAACACCATCCATATAAATATTAAACAACCAAGGCGACATCACACATCCCTGCCGCAGCCCCACTCTCATGGGAAACCGATCACTCACAGTATTTCCCACTCTTACACACGCACTACTATTTACATAAAAACTTTTCACTCCTTTTAGTAACCTGCCATCAAGCCCATACAATCTTAAAACATTCCACAAAGCCTCCTTATCTATCAATTCTATCATATGCTTTCTCTAAATCCATGAATGCCCAAAACACATCCCTACCTTTCGCTAAATACTTTTCACACACCTGTCTCACAGCAAACACCTGATCCACACATCCCCTCCCTCTCCTAAAGCCACACTGCTCATCACCAGTCACTCCCTCTGTACCCTCTCTAACTCTCTTAATTAACACTCTACCATACACCTTACCTACAACACTCAACAGACTTATACCTCTAAAGCTAGTACATTCATACTTATCACCCTTACCTTTATACAATGGGACCACACAAGCACTTGCCCAGTCAACTGGCACCATGCCTTGCACAAACCACACATTCAACAATCTTACTAACCAGTCAACAATAGTCGCTCCACCACCTTTCAGACATTCCACAGCACACCTATCCATACCTGCAGCTTTCCCTGTTTTCATCTGCTTTACTGCCTCTTGCACTTCCTCCATCGTGATCAAAGATTCATTCAACTCTCCCAACACATCTGTTCCTTGCACCCTTCCATCTGCCACAATCTCAGCCTCCCTTTCCTCCTCTTCATTTAACAATCTTTCAAAATACTCCGCCCATCTCTTCCTTACTGCATCCATCTCAATTAACATCCTTCCATCCTCTGCTTTTACTCGCTCCTCCTTCCCAGACTCTCCCTTTCGCACCCTTTTCACCTCCTTCCAAAACATTTTCTTATTCTCTTGAAAATTATCAGTCAACCGCCTACCCCACCTCTCATCTGCTGCCACTTTAGCATCACGCACAACCCTTCTCGCCCTATTCCTCTTTTCCTTATACCTCTCATATGACACCTCATCCTTCCTCTCCAACCACACTTCATATGCATGTCTCTTCTCAGCCACAGCCATACTTCCTCGCACCATCATTCACTCCCCTTTCTTACACCATCACCCACTCGTCTCACACCTCACACCTCTTATGCATGCCCCATCACATATCAACGCGAACAAGAGAAAATGGCTGAAGTACTATTATTAACAGCAAAAACCAAGACATAGAAGAAAAGAAAAGATTCACCACACAATTATGGAAGAAGAGAAGTAAAATAATCAGAGACAAAGAATATGAAAATGACGACAACGCGAAAGAGCCGTAGCAAAGGCACTCCCATCTCCCAACCCTTGGACTGTACTGGAAAATATTATAATTTTTATCACCATATAGATTCATGCACACCTAATTATCTAAAATCCGGTTAAAAATTGTGCTGAATATAATTATTAATAAAAAAAATCAGGTTTCAGAGGAAAAACGTGATAAAGTTAGCGGATATTTTCCCCTCGTCGCCAACGCTCCTTGCGACTTTATTTTGTGTAAATATTGATTTAAAACACAAATAGATATATTTGCATTGTAAATAATTATTTATACA
Organism: Birgus latro; assembly: GCA_018397915.1. Classification (NCBI taxonomy): domain Eukaryota; kingdom Metazoa; phylum Arthropoda; class Malacostraca; order Decapoda; family Coenobitidae; genus Birgus; species Birgus latro. The sequence continues at coordinate 21,795 of JAGKTI010002079.1, forward strand.
AAACAGAAATCCGTCAAGGCGAGTTGTCGATGTAGAGGCGAAACACTTACGCTAACTTTAACAAATTTTTGCTTTACTCATAGTAACAGTAGATTTCTGGAAGAAGGCCCTACTGAGCCTGTTACTCCAGCTCAAGATCCTCTAAATCATGGTGGATGTGTGAGGTGGTTGGTGGTTATACGTGCCTTATAACTGTATGTAAATTCTTGACCCTGCCAGAACTTGTCGAGCCTTCCTTCAAATTGGTTTACTGATGTAGCACTGATGCTTTGAGTTTAAACAAAAAAATTGACTGGATTTAAGATAATTAAGTGTGCCTAAACCTATATGGTGATAAAGATTATAATATTCTCCAATTAAGAGTGCCGAAAATCAATATCCTATGGATATCGCCGAAAATGACGGCTGATTCGGTATTCCGTCGCACTCGTACCCGGCAGGCGCTGGGTTGCACTGAAGAAGAAGGTTGAAGAAGTTTACATCGTGTGTTATTTGCAATGTCATAGACGTGAAGTATGTTGCGGTTGCGGCAGTGCTTCGTGTGGTACACAACTTCATCCGTAAACAGGCTGCTGTCCTCCATTTAACCTGAGGCTACCTGTGGCACTAATCAGCTTGCATCAGAAGGGCATTGGGTCGTTATTTTGGCCGCGTCCCTCAAACCCACAAGAATTCGGGTATGTTGATTACACCCTCACAGCATCAAGAAGACAAAGTTAGGGTTATACTGAAACGTTATTTGGCGTAAGTGAGGCAATAGGTAGGGGTTAAGTGATGTATGATCTGCTGTTTAGGGATGCGGGAGTGCAAACTCAATGTAAACTAACATTTACTGTGGAATATAATGAAGCATACCGTAGATGTTGTACCGGAAGAGGCGCTTTTCTAAACCTGTGTCTCCGGGCTTCTGAATTCTTCACTCTTACTATAACCCAGATGGTGGTCACGTGTGGTGGATATCTTTTCTTTATAACTGAATTTTTGTCTCTGATGTTTCCAAAATTTATCCAAACATGCTTCAACCCTCTCCACACTGCCTCTCCTACCACCCACTCCGGTATTTCATTCCAGTTATTTACCACCCGGTGTGGGAATGAATATCTCCTTAGGTCCAGGTTTGCTCTGGTCTTGTATATCCTCTTGCTGTTGCCTCTTATATTGTCTTCCTCCCTCAACTGAAATATCTCACATGTGCAGTCATCGTATACGCCACTAATGATCTTGAAGGTCTCGATCATATATCCACGGGATCTCCGGAATGTTAATGATGGCAGGTCTAGCTTCTACAAGTGCTCCTCATATGATATATCCTTTAATCCTGGTACCATCTTGGTGGCCCTTTGAACACCCTCCAGTGCTTCAATGTCCTTCACTAGGTGAGGACTCCATATTTGGTTAGCATATTCTAGCAGTGTAGAGACCTTTAAAGGCTGCTTGGTCCAAATGGACCAATGATCCCCACAATCCTGTTTGCCTTGTTAATTTTTTCAGTTAAGTGATCATGTACTGTATTCTGTTTATTTGTTTTTTACCAAACGGGGGCTGCCTTTCCACATTTTCTATTGAAATGAGTCTTTCACAGGGCATCTTTCTTGTATTACCATGCCTACAATGGATTTTTTAAAACTTACATCTATCTGTCTATCGCCAGACGCTTTAATCCCGCACGGGGTGGCCACAAACAAATCGCCTCCATGTCACTCTGTCCCCTGCCATTTCACTTCCACGCTCCCAACTCACACCCCCCTCTCTCATATACCTCTCCACTCCATCCTTTCATCTCATCCTCGGCCTCCCCCTCCCTCTCGCCCCCTCCACCTCACTCACATACACTCTCCTCGTCAGTCTTTCACTCTCCATCCTCTCCACATGCCCAAACCACCTTAATGTGCTTCTCCTAACGTTTCCCATCACATCCTCAACCACACCACAACGCTCCTTCACTTCCTCATTTGTTAGTCTGTCTCTCCATGTGACTCCACATGCTTACATCTGAAGGCTGTTATTTAGGATTTTGAATTTGTAAATATTTCTCCTACATTGCCATATTGGTTTTATTTTACAGGTACACAATATGGAACCCAGTAAATTTGGGGTCATAGACAGGTAGGCCATAAAAAAAGAGGGACTATTTTTAGATTCGCACAACTAGAGAATCTTAGAAAAATAACTTCTGGGCCAGTATAGACCATTTTTCATTCTGTGCACTTTGCTTCGAAATGAATAATAATGGAGATACAGAAATACGATACAGATAAAGGGGGATAAATGGGAGGTGAGCTAGGTTAGGTTAGGTTAGATTGGTGATAGATTTGAAGGGCAAAACCAAATGAATCACACCAAAAACCATTGGAAACAGATTTGATGCAATAATAAGTGGTTGTGTGAAACTAAAAACTGACCAAAAAGAGTAACTTTTTCATTAAATATGATACCATTTGCAAATGCTGAATAACTGAGATATTAATACCTGAAAACCTACCTTCATTCACCTGAGTATCATATGCGTATGTTTGTATATTCACTTTACCACCTGACTTTCTGGGCATGTGCTTCTTCCCGCCTTTTCTTGGTTTCAGCCAATTAGAGGGAATGTTTATATTAATGACATTGAACCTCGCTTCTCTGGAGGCTAATGCAAGGGGATTCAAAATCAGTTTGACGATTGCCATCCTCTGTGGTGTGTAGCTTCTTCTCTGTGCAGTTTGAAGGGTACACACACCATGTAATTAACCACAAGGAAGCATTTGTAGACCCTGAGGACACTACGATAAATACAGTAGTCAGACAATCGAGCATAGGTGGCATGATGTAGCCTCAAGGAGTGGTTCAAGCATCCAGGAACAGAAACAGAGTACAGTGGGGCCCCTTGGATAGCGACCTTATTAGTCCACCAAAATGGCCACTATCCATGAAATCGTTACCCGAGGGGCAAACTTCTTACCTAAAAAAATTAATACAGTCCTGGACTCCTTCAGCTATACCCCTAATTTCCTCCATTACCCATCAGTATCACGTCATATTTCTTCAGTGCAGTACTGTAATAAGATAAACGTATACTACATATTTAAAAAATTATCTTTTTCTTTTCCTCCATGTAGTATTGTTTCTTTGGCTTGCCACACATGTATTGTCTGGCCTTTTCGGTCACTTTTACATTACCAGCACTTCCTGTTTTTTCCCTGGGCCACCACCACCACTTGGGCCAGCCCCCGAAGTTGAAGCCATGATATTAGAACACTCGGTAGCCAGACAATAAATGGAAGGTCACAAAAAACTGTAACGATGGCAAGACTGTGACAAGTTGACTGAATGCGTGGTGCGTGGATAAACAAACAATCTTCTTCTTCTTCTTGGGGTAACTGCGGGGAGGTTCACCTTCCACCCGTCAGTATCGCCTAGATACCGGCATTCCCCCAAGAGAAAAGTAAAGGTAAAGGAAAAATTTAAAACTGTAAAATTTGGTAGGAGAGAGATAGTTGGAGATTAGTTATAAGAAAAGCTTAAGATACGTACTTTCACTCCACATGGGTCAATGAACTGAATGACGATAGACTTGCACTCGCTATCTGTGTTACCAGCTTGCTACGTGTTAAATGCCTAGTGGATTTTCGTTAACCTTGCAGCATTAATCGCTATGAGATAGTTTCATTCCTGTCGCTATCCATGGATTCGCTACCCAAAAAAATGCTATCCGAGAGGCTCCACTGTACTTTGCTCGGTGCCTGTTTCTCAAGAACCACCGAACACTTACGCATCATCACTTTGTTGACATTGCTGCCTTGTACCAATCTCACTCAGAATAAGGTGTGTAATAGTGTGATGTTAGGTTAGATTAGTGTAGCTTGTTAGTGTGATGTTAGGTTAATGTAGTTTTTTAGTGTGATGTTATGTTAGATTAGGTTAGGTTAGGTTAGGTTAGGTTACAGCAAGTCCTTATTTTTCGCTGTTTTGATGTTCCCCCAAAACGTCGCGAAACGTGAAACGTCGAAGTGTGATGTTAAGAATCAATGGGAAAAATAGATGGGCGTTTCAGTGGGACAGCTACTTACCCTATCAAAGTACTATAACACCAAACAGGTCCTACCCAAAATTAAATGTGGAGTGTTTACTAGTTGCTTATACAGCATAACACAATAAACATGTACCTGAAATGACATTAGAACTGTTATAAAGAGCTGCAACACCAAAAATCCTTACCAGAAATAAAGTAAACATTGGCATGAGTGGCAGGTGAAAGTGTGTTGAGGGTGGATGGGCTAGTTACTAGGTGACATGGGCCTCTCTGGGGAAGCCCTGTCACCTAAGCCGAAGCCCTCAGAGTCGAATTCAGGCTCCAGCAGCTCCACTTCCTCTCTGTCTACTTCTCCTCCTTCATCCTCCTCTCCTGTCATGTCTAAGTCTTGCATAATAGCAGTCACATTAAAAAATCATGTGATCCTGGCTTGTCTCTGCTCCAGTATGTTTCTGTTGTAGACTGCCATCACTTGAGACTTCAGATCATTCAAGGTGGATAGGATCTGGGTAGCCTCAGGCATAGTCCTGGTGTATGTCTCGAAGGTTGTTGCCATGTCGGTTATGGTGGAGAGGCTGTGGGACAATTTCTGGGTGGTCATCTTCTCCTGTGGAGTGTGCTCTGGCCTTTCATTCTCTTCACTAGAGTTCATCTCTTCCTCTGTTATGTCAACCACACCTGAGTCTAAGTCATAGTGTGTCAAGTGTTGTCTTACAGTCGTTTTGTCCACCTCTTCTGTATTTACCTAATTGTATTTACCTAATTGTGATATACAGGAAATGAGCTACGCTCGTGGGGTCCTGTCTCTGTTTCTCAGTAAGTCAAATTTTGCATTAAACTCGTTTAAATTTTTAGACTGGACGATCTCTTTGTCCAGGCTATTCCAAAGGTCTGTACATCTATAAGGAAAACTATATTCTTTGATGTCCTTCAAGCAGCTTGGCTTCTTTAGTTTCATTCCGTGTCCCCTTGTTGCCCTCTCATCCCACACAAACAGATTTTCTCTGTCAATTTTATCTACTATCTTGGTCCTGAACACTGCAATCGTGTCGCCTCTCTCTCTCTCTCTCCTTTCCTCTAAGGAAGGCAAATCCAGCCTTTCCAACTTCTCTCTATACGACAAATCTGCCAGACTGGGGACCATCTTAGTTGCTGTTCTTTGTATTCTTTCAGTCTTGGTTATATCTTTCTTTTTGTGTGGGGGCCACACTACTGCTGCATATTCTAACCTGGAGTGGATCATGGCCACTATCAGTTTTTTCTCATCTCCTCATCCATGTAATGAAATGCCACTCTTATATTGGTCAAGAGTTTATATGTCTCTCTAATTATCTTAGGCTATGTGCTTTTCAGGTGACAAACTATCCTGGACCAGCACTCCCAAATCTTTCTCTTCTCTCGCTTTTCTAATTGGGTCATTACCCATCAAATAATTCAGTGATGGCCTCTTGGTACTTTTACCCATTTCCAATATTTTACATTTTTGCTTTGAATTTCATTTCCCACATCTGGCTCCAATCATGTACCCTATCCAGATCCTCCTGTAGCATTTTACAGTCCTCTTCAACCTTTACCTTACTCAAGATCTTTGGATCATCAGCAAACAGACTTGCGTAACTGTTCACTCCATCTTTTTTTTTTTTTTATGCAAGGAAGAAGGAACCAAAGGTCACAGGCCTGCATACTGTTCTTTCCAAGAAAAAGCAAAAACAATACAAAAGAGAGCCAAATTCAAGATCCGTTCAATTCGAGATGCCTGGACACACTGCGTTTGAAAGACTGGAGATCATAGGAAGTAGGAAATACAGACAGAGGAAGACAGTTCCAGAGTTGACAAGTTACATAAATGAAGGACTGGGAGTAACAGTTAACTCTTGCATTAGAGAGTTGGACAGAAAAGGGATGAGAGTTTGTTGCTAGACGGGTACTACGTGCCCATCGTAGAGGTGGAGGGATGCAAGCAGACAGTTCTGAGGAACAGTGACCATTGAAGTAGTGATAGAAGAGAGATAAAGATGCAACAGTGCGGCGAAGAGACAAATGTTGAAGGGAATCAGTAAGAGGAGGAGAGTTAATGAGATGAAAAGCCTTTGACTCCACCCTATTGAGAAGAGCTGCATGTGGGGAGCCTCCCCACACATGAGAGTTGTACTCCATACACGGGCGAATAAAACCCGTGTACAAGGTCAACAACTGTGCAGGGGTAAAGAAAGTTCGGAATCGGCTTAGCACACCTAATCTCTTGGAAGCAGATTTCACAAGAGATGTAATATGTTCTTTCCAAGACAAATCCCGAGAGAATGAAACCCCAAGCATGTTCAAGGATGATGCAGGACATAACTGTTCATTATTAAACATTAGTGGGTAATCCTGAGGAAGATTTTGTCGGGTTGATAAGTGTAAGAACTGAGTTTTTGATGCATTAAAAATAACAAGATTATTTTTACCCCAATCAGAGATACGAGCCAAGTCAGACATTAGGTGTGCCATAGCCTCATCCCTTTTTTGTTGAAGTAACTGCTGAGATGGACGTTGCAGGAACCGAATGGAAAGGTGAAGGGTGGAATCATCAGCATATGAGTGGATAGGGTTAGATGTACAGCTTAGAAGGTCATTGATGAATAAAAGGAAGAGAGTAGGTGATAGGACAGAGCCCTGAGGAACACCACTGTTGATAGGTCTAGGAGAGGAACGATGGCCGTCTACAACAGCGGCTATAGAACGACCAGAAAGGAAGCTAGAGATGAAGGCACAGATAGAAGGATAGAAACCGTAGGAGGGCAGTTTGGAAATTAAAGATTTATGCCAGACTCGATCGAAAGCCTTTGAGATGTCAAGTGCAATGACAAAGCTTTCGCCAAAGT
>JAGKTI010002079.1:33023-48626 GCA_018397915.1 Birgus latro
TCCAAATGTCCTGTCCTTTATTACTGTCCTCATTTGTCTGTCACTCAAAAAGTCTCTCATCCATTCCAAGAGGCTTCCCTTCAGTCCTCCGATATGCTCTGATTTCCATATTAGTCTTTTGTGGGGTACCTTGTCGAAGGCCTTCTCCAGATCTAAATACACACAATCCACCCAACCGTCTCTCTCCTATTGTACGTCAATCACCCTTGAGTAAAAGCTCAATAAGTTGGAAACACATGACCTCCCACTTCTGAATCCAAACTGACTTTCAGTCAGAATATTCATTGCCTCCAGATATTTTATCCATCTATCAGGATTCTCTCACACAATTTCACGACCATGCTGGTTAGAGATACTGGTCTATAATTCAGGAGTTCTTCCTTGTTTCCTCCCTTATAGATTGATACCACATTTGCCCTCTTCCATTCCCGAGGCACTTTCCCCTCTTCCAGGGAACACACAATTAAACTGTGAATTTTATCCGCCAGTTGTTCTCTGCATTCCTTCAGTACCCAATTAGAGATTCCATCCAGTCCTGGGGCTTTCCTTACATCTTGAGTTTCCAGTAATTTATACACTTCCCGCACTTCCACGTTTATATCTTTTATCACTAAATTTCTAGTCACTCCCTCCCCTTCCACAAACTCCCTTTCCTTAGTGAAAATCGATTGGAAACATTTGTTCATTATTTCAGCTTGCATTACCGCATCCTTGTAGACCTCTCCTTCTACTTTCAGATTGGTGATTCCTTCATTTTGCTTCAATTTGCCATTAACAAATCTATAAATCAATTTGGGTTCATCCTTACATTTGTCAGTTATACCTTTTTCAAAGTTCCTTTCTTCCTCTCTACATATTCTTGTATATTCATTTCTAGTTCTTTTATATTCTTCCTTTGTTCTGTTATTACCTCTCTTCCTCCATTTGTTCCATGCAATGTCCCTCTCTTTTTTTGCTGTCATACACCTTCTATTAAACCACTCCTTTTTCCTGTTTTCTTTCCCACTTACTCTTGGCACATATCTTTCCACGCCCAAATTAGAGAGGTCTAAAAGATATCCCACTTCCTCTGTATCTCTTTTGTCTCTGAATTTTCTCCAAACTGCATTTTCGAAAAATTTTCTCAATCTGCAGAGTTTGCTTTCCCAAAGTTGTATCTTCCTTGCCTATAAAGCTCATCTCTTGGCACCACGTTCCCCATTATCATCTGGAACTCAGTGACCACATGATCACTTTTTCCTATAGGACACAGATATTTCGATGATTCATTTACATCAGGTTCTTTGGATAGTAGCAAATCTAGTCTTGCTGGTGTGTCATCACCTCGGAATTGTGTCTCTTCTCTGACCCACTGCGTCATTACATTATTCATTGCTATATTTAACAATTCAGTGCCCCAAGAAACTTCACTGCCTCCTGAGTCCCATTCCTCCCAGTTCGCCTCTTTACAATTAAAGTCGCCCATTTGGATTATATTGTTGCTTTTCTCAATCACTTTCTGTAGATAACTAACCATGTCTGACAACATCTCCTGGTATTCATCGTCATTCCATGCTCTCGTCTTAGGGGGAACATATACCACTGCCATATCTCTCTTACCATTCTCCCCAGTTTCTAATTTCATATTCATCGCTTCGGCCCTGCCCTCTGCCATTTCCACAGTACAGTATCTGCATTTATGTTTTCCTTCACTGCTATCATCACTCCTGTTTTTTCTTTTCTGTCTCTTCTCCATAGTTTGTACAGTATTTCCCATCTCCTATATGAATATCAATATCTTCTTTCAATTTAGTCTCTACAAAGCTCATAATATCAGGTTCGTTTACCCTAAAAAAATCATTGATTTCTAACCTTGCCGATATTATTCTATCAGTGTTTGTGTATACCACTTTCAAGCTTTTTTCATCGTTTTTTATACTCTCTTCTCCCCTTCCCTCCGTCGGTACCACTTTCTCAATTTCTGATCCATAACTCTCCAATAGAACACTCTCTTCTCTTCCTCCGTTCACTGTTGGTTTTTTATCTTTGCTTCCTTTACTAACTCCTTTAATTTAGCTCTTCATGCATCTCTCCTTATCCAAACATTTTTAAACCCCTCTTTTTCTGACAATTTTCACGTTCTATTTATGATTTCATTCACCATTACCTGGGACTTCTACATTTGTGCATCTGATCACACTCTAAAAACTAACTCCATTAGGTGAATATTGATACAGTAAAAAACTGCGGCACAAATAAAGGTTGAGGGGAAAAAAACACACACAAATACTTTATTATTTTGCATGCATTCACCTGCTTGTTGAGAGGTTCCTTGTTCTTCCTTAGGGGTGTAACAGTAACCAACGTTACCGATTTTCATTACAATACTGTATATTCTTCCCCTGAATTGTTCTAACACTTGGTTGGTTAATGTTGGTTAACTCTAAAAACTAACTCCATTAGGTGAATATTGATACAGTAAAAAACCGTGGCACAAATAAAGGTTGAGGGGAAAAAAAAAAACATTTACTTTATTGTTCATTTACGTGCACTCACTTGCTTGTTGAAAGGTTCCTTGTTCTTCCTTAGGGGTATAACAGTAACCAACGTTACCGATTTTCATTACAATACTGTATATTCTACCCCTGAATTGTTCTAACACTTGGTTGGTTAACGTTGGTTAACTCTAAAAACTAACTTCATTAGGTGAATATTGATACAGTATAAAATAGTGGCAGAAGTAAAGGTTGAGCAAAAACAATGCGGACACATCTAATCTATTGTTATTTTACTTGCACTCACCTGCTTGTTGAGAGGTTCCTTGTTCTTCCTTAGGGGTATAATGCAACATAACAGTAACCAGCGTTACCGATTTTCATTACAATACTGTATATTTTTCCCCTGAATTGTTCTAACTAACACTTGGTTGGTTAACTCTAAAAACTAACTCCATTAGGTGGATATTGATACAGTAAAAAACAGTGGCACAAATGAAGGTAAGGGAAAAAAAAACGACACATTTACTTTATTGTTATTTTATGTGCACTCACCTGCTTTCTGAGAGTTGCCTTGTTTTTCTGAGTGTCCTTATGGTGCTGTCAGGAGCCCCAGTCAGGTGACGTATCTCGGGCTGTCAACCCCTCCTCAATGAGCTGCAAAATCCTCTTCTTGTTGGCTGCTGAGTACCAGCGATGCCTCTTGCCAACCCTGTATGGCCGCTTCTCCTTAGGCTGTGGCGCTGGCCGTGCAACATCAACCTCTGCTCGTCGCTCCATGCACTCTACCTCACTGGCGCGCTGCATCTCAGACATCTAGGTGTGGGTCAGGAATTCACGAGCCACGAGGCGAGGACAGCACAAAATACACAACGGCGATGGGGGCTGTAGTACCATAGTACCACCGTTGTATCGATAGAGGGCAGGATGGTTGCAAGATGGCTGCCAACAAATGAACATCAGTATGTGTCGGCTGCTGAGTGTCGGCCACCAGCTGGAAGCGGCGCTGAAGATTGGGAGAAAATGACGAAGTTTGCGACATGTTAGAAACTTTTTTCTTTTGCGAAAAATGAAACGTTGAAGTAAAGTGCGTCGAAATACGAGGACTTACTGTAGCTTCTTGGGCAACAGTTTTTTCTGGCGTGTTTTTGATGGTTTTACCTTCAGTTTTGTCGGATTTGTTACATAGTGGGGTAGTATGGGGGGGGGGGAAATAGGCACAAGGAAGCATTTCTGACAAAAATGAATGTCAGAATCATTCAAAATGCATAAGAAAAAATTGTTGCCCAACAATTGGGGTGTATTGTGTACTTGTAAAATTTTACCACTGTATCCATCACTGGATGTCAAACGCTGCAGACACACTTTGTACTTTTAGCGCGATTTCCAGATGGTGTGTCCAGGGTGTACAATTACTTTGGAGGAATTGTGTGTTATTTTCAGTGGTTTACATCGACTGCATCCTTTAATATGCAGCCATTTGCACTCATTCACTCATAGGCATACTTTATGTCACGTGTTGGTATTCTACCAATCAATTTGAACTGTGGCCTTTGAGTCCTTCTGGGTGGAAAATTCATATCTTTCTCACTATGGCTTCCGACAAAGTAGGACGTACTGATCTGTGCACCGGGTGTAATATTGATTATTTACGCGTTACTAAACGTTTCCACTCAGAACCGAAGGAAGCCGTTGAGTTACTGAGAAAACACAGTGTATTTTTTATGATAGTTTTTGATGAGAGTGTATTTTTTATGATAGTTTTTGATGAGAGTGTATTTTTTATGATAGTTTTTGATGAGATTTGAGTGATTTTGACCTTCATTTTTGTCGGAAATGCTTTATTTTGCTTCTTTTCCAATCATGAATTTTGACTGGTGAGATGAAACAATTTCCACAAAAAACGAAGGCAAAAATCACTCAAATCACATCAAAAACCACCGGAAAAATACACTGCACAACCTGGACCATCATGTCTCTAAGGTAAGCAATGCCGCGCACTCAAGGACTCGCAGTTGCCATGTGTGACCGGTGTTGCCACCTCGCCTCCCATGCCAGGTTTCCCGCCAAGACTCTTGGTGCGGTCTTGACTCGGGCATAGCCCAGTCGTTATATGGTCTTGTTGCAGTTGTCACATAGTCGTGAGCCATGATTCTGATTCACTGAATGGACTGCTAAAATGTGTGACATGGTCGTCCTGGGATCTTGGCACAGTCTGGCCGTGGTTGGCGACTCGTCACACAGTTGTAACATTTTTTTTGTTGGCGACTGCATCACGACACGCTACGACCACATCATGACGTATCTGATTGAGCTAAGACTGCTTCATGACCGACCTATGACACTCCCGACTGCGATTCAACTGTGACACGACTTTTGGCAAGATGTGAGGCAGCCATGATTTTGTTACGCACGTTAAAAAATCGTGAGGTGCGACGAGTCATCCCCGTGGCTTACGAGTGCCCTAAAGAGTCCAGGCTTTGTTGGCGAATCAAGGGATGATCGATGAAAAAATGCGTTATGACCTTGAGTCACGCCACGGTCGGCTCTTGAGTCGCTTGTGTGTGACGGTGGCTTTAGGTTTTGTTAGTTTAGGTCTGTTTGACTAGGTTAACCAGTTGTGCAGTATATTTTTCTGGTGGTTTTTGATGCGATTTGAGTGATTTTTTCCTTCATTTTCTGTCGGTTAGGTCTGTTTGGTTAGGGTTAGGTTAGGTCTGTTTGGTTAGGGTTAGGTTAGGTCTGTTTGGTTAGGTTAGGTTAGGTCTGTTTGCTTAGGTTAGGTTAGTTATGTTTGGTGTCATTAGGTTAGGTATGTTTGGTTAGGTTAACCAGTTGGGCAGTAAATTTTTCTGGTGGTTTTTGATGCGATTAGAGTGATTTTTGCCTTTGTTTCCTGTCGAAAATGCTTCATTTCACCTCCTCATCCAGTCAAAGTTCATGATGGGAAAAGAGGCAAAATGAAGCATTTCCGACAAAAATGAAGTAAAAATCACTCAAATCCCATCAGAAACTACCAGAAAAATATCTGCACAACCTGGGGGGTGTATTGGCAACTTGTAAAAATTTACTGTTTTCTTTTGTGCATACGTGAGTATGTTTGATATACTTGTGTGTCCAGTTGGAGCGATGGTTGGTAAACAGCACAGCCAGTCTGGGAGATTGTTGATAAACACATGATGTTGGTGACCTGGTCACTTCTTTAAATATAACAAAAATAGATAAATTTTGTTTTTTTCCCATTCACTTCCTGTAGCCACAACTCTGCAGTTTGCTATGTTGCATAGGTACCAGAATTACTTCTCTATCTGTCTATTGCCAGACGCCTCAATCCCGAACGGGGTGGCCACAAACAAATCGCCTCCATGTCACTCTGTCCCCTGCCATTTCACTACCACGCTCCCAACTCACACCCCCCTCTCTCATATACCTCTCCACTCCATCCCTCCATCTCATCTTCGGCCTCCCCCTCCCTCTCGCCCCCTCCACCTCACTCACATACACTCTCCTCATCAATCTTTCACTCTCCATCCTCTCCACATGCCCAAACCACCTTAACATGTTTCTCCTAATGCTTCCCATCACATCCTCAACCACACCACAACGCTCCTTCACTTCCTCATTTGTTAGTCTGTCTCTCCATGTGACTCCACATGCTCCTCTCAAATAACTCATTTCCACTGCTCTCACTCTTGACTTCTGTCCTTCCAACAGGGTCCAAGCTTCACTTCCATATGTCAGAGTTGGTATCACAATACTGTCATGAATTACTTACCTTGAGATAATGAGTTTAATATGATATAGGCAGAATTGGTGCACCCATTTTGTAAATAATTGTAACTTTCAAGAGAAATATGGTCATTGCACGTTATATTAATTTTTGTGTTATTTGGGGTGAGACTTCAGGAGAGCTTCTGTGCATAAAGTATAGCTACAATTGTATTTTTTCTTTAAACTACTGCAGTTACCAGTGTGATACAGTAGCTTTAAAAAGTTGCAGAAAGGCATAATTTTGAAGATATCATCTCCAAAACATCCAGTTTTACATGCTAACCGTGACAGGCAGGCAGGCACCCACCATGACTTCTAGGTTGATTTGGTGGCTCTGAAGTCAATCCATGACTAATCATTCGGCTCCAAAGTCAATCCATGACTAATCATTCATCCCTACTAACCTAACCTAATATGTCCTTCACTAATCATTTGTTGTTACTGACCTTACCTAATTCAGCCAAACTTAATTTAACCAAACCTAATTAACCTGAATGATTTGGGGATGAATGAGTTTTGGGTCCGAAATGACCCATTGCCTTGTGTTGGACGCTATCACCGTCAAAAAGCTAACTCTGTGCTCTTGAGTAATATGTTATTTTTGCAATACTTCGAATGAATTATACAGTCTTTAGTCACATGAATGATTTTTCTGCAGAATCTGGGTGTCATAAATTAATTTTCAGGGTAATTCTTTACCAAATGAGCACGGCAGTTCCACCTGTATTATAACAAAACTCATGTTCTCAAGGTAAGTAGTTTTGGTACATATGCAGCACAGATAGTTAACTGTTGAATTGTGTCTGGAAGAAACGATTGGAAAAAAAACAAAATACAATAGACTATACCTATTTTGGGGTATTCAAGGAAACGACCAGGTCATCCAAGGCAGTGTTTCCCGACGATCTCTGCAGCTCGTTATGTTGTTTACCAACCATTGCTTCAACTGGACGTGTCAGTATATCCTTTGTCAAAGCTGTGGGAAACTTAATGATCCTGACCTAATGAAACTGAACCTAATCCAACCTAACCTAACTTTGACAGCCAGCTTTACTGTATAAAAATGCTCGTTAGAAACATAAAATATGGCTAGCTTCTGGTAGATGTTGGCGGAATATTTATACATTTTAAATCCTCATTTATAGCTTTCAGAAGTAAGTTTATAAAAATCCCCAGTAGTTGTGGTAGTCCAGGAAAAATAACAAAATGTGTGAAAGACTCATTTTGATAGAAGATATGGAAAGGCTGCACCTGTTTGGTACCTGGTAAGAATTATTATTTTCAGTTATGAAAGATAGTCTGTTAATGGGAGCTGTCCTGCAGTTTTCCTTATTTGGAATTACAACCAACTAATGGAAACCAAAATTAACATACCGTACTGTGTGCACTGTAGGAAACTAGGCAGACCACACTCACCGGCCTCACAACGTGAACTGCCAAGGTCCCCGGTTGCATACCACAGGAACTTTCCAATGACGTCATCACTCGTGACTTAGCAAGTGTGTGCGTGCACACACACACTAACAACAATATGCACTAACATGCACCATTTAGTTCATGCAACTTTAAAACAGTTTCCCTTCTTTTACTTACACATCTGTTGCAGATGCACTTTTTAGTTGTATCTGTCAATAGACAAATGCCACAGTCCCATAATGAGTAGCCATTTGTCTTGAGTTATTTATTTTAACAGGAGTGGCACTAACCCTCTGCCAGACCACTTGTTAACACGTAAGGAACACAGTTGGGTTGGTTATGTGGTTACCACCCAGCGTTGTAAGCCAGGAAACCATTAGTCTTGTCACTTATTGTAAGGCCACCTGAGAAGGAAAAAAGTGAGGAGGGCAGACACAGAAATAAAAAATGATAAAGCTGAAGGAAGAAGTAGGCAGCACTATATCAAGTGCGTGGGTGATGGTCACCACCAACTTTTTATTACATAATAAATTGGGTGTGGGGGGGATTGTTTAGCTCCTGGATGCATCTGTTATCTTTGTTACAATTAGGATAGGCTAGAATAAGCTGGGCTAGTGCATTTTAACAGATGCAGTCAAGGATGGAGATAGGAGCTGGAGAATCTCCCAGCTTCTGGTTTAATGTATATTTAAAAAAAGCATTTGCAGCATGCTTATCAAAGAGCAAGTGCTTAGAATTGCCTTAGTTCTGTTGTTGTTGAGCAACCCCGATCTGCCTGGTTGAGCAGATCTGTCAGTTGCAAGCAAGTAACCACCTTGGCAAGGACATCCTGTGTGGTGAACTGATGTTCCCTTGTGGCAGACAGCACCTCACCACAGCAAAGCATGGGGAAAGGTGTGGAGGTTTGGTTTCCATGTGGATGCTGCAATTGCGTCTCTCCGTCCAGTTATCGGGGACATTGTATAGTAGAACCTTAATTATCCGTGAGGCAAGGGGAATTCAAGATGCCTGAAAATCAATTTTTCTGGAAAATCGATTAAAACCCATTTCCTGTTCTCTTACACCAATGATTCTGAAACTAGAGGAATTTTGATGGGTCGCAGGGACATAAAATAGGCCTGATGCTTTCATTGTATTTTATTTAACTGAAATTGTAATTATCCTTACTACACTATTAGCTAAAATGTGACATACATTTACATGTAAAATAGGGGATTAGGTTCTATGAGCCTCATATTTTTCGTTAAAAATATAGTTAAGGATAGTTATAAATGTCTGTCTTACAATACTTGACGTGTGTTTACATACGATCTCACCGACTGGACACATCACTGCATGCTGCATTCTAACCTAACCTAACCGATTAGTTTTGCCCCCTAATACTCCCCGTAAAAATATTAATCGCCAAGGATTGCCACTCAGCCTCTTGAAAGTCCTCATTACCAATCAAGCTTTTGACCTAAACAGCTTCAGGAAAAATATATTGGAAAGAAAAGGGAATTGTATTTTGTTTTTGTTGATTTGGAAAAGGCCTTTGACAGAGTCCCTAGAGGGGTGGTGAAGTGGGCAATGAGAAAGCTAGGGTTGGAAGAGTGGCTGGTTAGGGTGGTTATGGCCATGTACATGGGTGCTCGCATCCAGGTAAGAGTGAATGGAGCTTTGAGTGATGAGTTTTCCGTGAATGTTGGTGTGCATCAGGGGTCAGTTTTGAGTCCCTTGTTGTTTATCATGGTGCTTGAAGCCCTCTCACGTGACTTCAGAGATGGACTCCCATGGGAGATGTTGTATGCTGATGATTTGGTGTTGATTGCGGAGAATGAAAAGGAGGCGGAGGAAAGATTTAAGAAGTGGAGAGATGGTATGGGGCACAAGGGCTTGAGGGTGAATGCAGATAAAACAAAAGTGATGATATCTAGGGTTGGTGGCGGTACAATCAGAAAAGAGGGAGAGTGGCCATGTGCAGTTTGCCACAAGGGTGTGGGAAGTAATTCCATCTTGTGTAGTGTTTGTGATAAGTGGGTGCACAAGAGATGTAGTGGTATTAGAGGTAGACTGCGAGATAATGCTGATTTCATGTGTGCGGCGTGTCGGGGAGAGCAGGTGGAGATTGTTAGGCTTGAGAGGGTTGAACTTGCAGGTGAGTCTCTTGAGTGTGTGGAGGAGTTTCGTTATTTGGGAGACATGTTATGTGCCGGAGGTGGGGCTGGAGTTAGCTCGGTTGCTAGGGTGAGAAGTGGTTGGAAGAAGTTCAGGGAGCTGTTGCCTCTCCTGACATTGAGAGGACTCTCCTTACGTGCTAAGGGGTCTTTGTATGCAGCTTGTGTTAGGAGTGTGATGCTGTTTGGTAGTGAGACCTGGGCAGTAAAGGAAGAGGATATTCGCAGGTTCAAACGTACAGAAATGACAATGATTAGGTGGATGTGCAGTGCGTCCCTGCGTGCAAGGGCTGGGGGGGCTGGGTTTACGATGGAAGAGTTGAGAGGTAGGATGGGACTGGAGTGTATTGGTGTTGTGATGAGGAGATGTAGGCTGAGGTGGTTTGGACATGTGGAGAGGATGGGGGATGATAATTGGGTACAGAGGGTGAAAGGTGTTAATATTGGGGGAGGGGTTGGGAGGGGTAGACCGAGAAAGACATGGGACGAGGTCATTAAGTGTGACTTAAGGGTTAAGGGACTGAACAGGGAGGCTGCCAGGGATCGAGCAGCGTGGAGAGCCGCCATTAGGTGACCAAGGCCGATGCATGCAAGCAAGTTGGAGCCTTCAAAAACGAAAATGACGAAAATGAAAATGAACACGTGAATGATGGTCATCTGGCATTACGGATATTTTGTCAGGAATAAGTTTTGGTGCACATTAAAAAGAAAATGCAGAGTGAAACTATTTTTGAAAGCCATTATTCATCAACAATAAAGGGAAAAAAAAGCTATAAAGAAGTCTTCAGCAAGGACTGATGGTTTCAGGACAATTCGCCGTCATTAACCCGTAAACTGCGGGGTTGCGAGAGGAGGTCCTGTCACTTCCCGCCGGGGGTAATTTGTGCTCCGACTGACTCTTTTAAAATATTTGCCAAAAATCAGTTATTTGTCTTAGAATATTATAATTAAATATGCATATCGCACATACTTTCTGCTTTCTCCTGGGATGTTTTTTTAGCACTCGTCGACTTCCGTAGGACTTGTGGAGAATTCTGAATTTGGGTAACAACGTCTCCAATTTAAACTTCCCCACAGCCCCTAATATGAATACCAGTGTCTAATATTATCACTACTAACACTATTCAGTTATTTACAAGTATCCATACTCCCACAAAAAACACTGTGAAAGCAATTGAAAATGAGAGCCTTCCAATCACGCTAGTTTCAGCTCGTATTCGGTCATTTCTTATTCACATACACACTCACACTTTACATTCCTATTACTTTATTACACTTATATATATCTACAGTCATTTACCGCTTCCCTCATGATGTTTTTTTGGGGTAAAGGGTCACAGGGCATTTTAAAATGACTGCTAAAGCGGCGGAAATGGAGGGGCGCGACGGCAACGTGATTACACCTTTAAGGACGACATTTAACTGAATTATGTACGTATCTGGGTATAAAAGGGTTCAAAATCAGCTTGGTTTGTCTAGGTGAAAATAAATATCACTCGGGCTTCTCCCCAAATTTTTTATATATACTGTATATCTTGAAAGCCCCAGCTAATTAAAAACAACACAGAAGCACCCAACTGACGGCCCGCGGCTCGAGGCATTGCCACCGAGTGTCACGAAAGTGACGGCCCGCAGTTAAGTGGTTAATGAAGACAGCTATGGGTGATGCTAGAATCACAGGCGACTACAGCGAGGAAGAAACAATTATTGACTAAAGGTGCAACTAATAAATAATATCCAAAGCCTATGCTATTGAACGACTTTGATGGATCCCCCTGAAATATAGTTATTAAAGTACTGATTAATTAATAATAAGTATTTATAGAATGATGGGGAATCGTCCAGGGTGCGAATTGCCCTGACGGGGAATCGTCCATGTTTTGACGGGGAATTGTCTGACGGCGAATTGACTTGACGGTAAATTGTCTCAGAACCACAGAGTTGTGGGTGATACAGGCTCATCGACGTGAGTCGATAGGCTGGCTGGGGGTTGAACAGGCCTGGTGGGGGAGACTGGTGGAGCAGCCATTTTTGCTGGAGTACTTGCTGGTGTGGACATTGATGCATCACTATTTGGGAACCCCACAAATGAACAGGAGGATACGAGTGAAATGTTTGCTGTTTTTGCATGTTTACCCCTCGTGAAAAAGTCCCTGATGTCTGACTGTTTAATAGCTACACGACGGTGATTTTGGAAGTCATCATTAATAGCTACGAAAATGAAGCAGTTCATTAGCTGTGTAGGCTGGATTTCTCTCCATGAATCAGATGATCTTTCGAAATGATTCGTCAGCATCTTTCCACGAACAGCCAGGAGCCATGGCTGATATTCCACCAAATATTATGGAAAATTGTGATAAAACAGCTGTGTGTTGCTGTGTTTACACTGTTAAGCCTCAAAACAATGGCGGGGACTGTGGTGATGCGCTCGGTGACAAAGGAATGAAAACATTCAGGCGGGATGGTTGCGTGGTAAATTTGAAATGCTGGTTAGGTCCTGGCTTTTCCCCGGTTGATCGATTTTGGAAATTTTCTTTAAATTGTCCGGTTTAGCGCCAATTCCGGTTCACTGGCTTGCGGATAATCGAGGTTCTACTGTAGTAAGATCACATCACCCTGTTGTTTGCTTATATGATTACCACCTGTGTAAATGGTTTCTTGGATTAGAGGAAACCATTAGGCTTGTCACTCAATGCAGAGTCACCAGAAGTGGAAAGAGTAGTAATAAATGTGACAGGAAGGATGGGAGAAATAGGAAAAAAGGAGGGTAGACACAAAAAGAATGTTAAAGGTAGTATGCAGCTCTACAATGAGTGGATTATGGTTGCTTTAGTTCAGTAATGAGCATATTAAGTTCATTTTAAGTTAGTTGAGTGTAATTCCGAAAATTTACCTTCATTTCCTTCCCTGGGACAGGATTCATCTTACAGGTACAATATCATAGAGACCAACTATAACTAAATGCTGTAACAATATAATTTCAGCCCATGGAGGGAAAGGATGCTCCAAAACTGATTAAAATACTCTGGCCCCAGCATGAATGTATAAATGTTGTTGGTATTGCCCTTATCATTATCAATGTATTAATGGAGACAGTATTTAATCTTTGGAATTTGTGAGGATATTCCAAAGCTGAATAAAATAATCTGCTAGCTTGGCAGGAATAAGATAATTAAAATTCCTGTAACAGCAAATTCAGTTAATTTAGTTCTGTTTCATTCAGTAGCTATATTTTTTATCACTATCACAACAGCTTTCCTTTTGTGGCATAATTCCTGCAAACTGTGTATAAGTGAGGTACCTTAATATAAAACATTGCCATCCATTAGAGGGTTTTCACATGAAGTCATCAAACCTGAAGTACATCATGATGTTTGGTATAAAACAGTATACAAGGCTAGCTGCCCAGTACAGTACTGTACTGTAGTCTGAAAATGGTGAATTCTTGCAGTGTCCCGGCTTTGACAGTAGGCATGATCAAAACACAGTATGTTAGGTTGTCAAAGGTGTTAAAAATCAAAGAGAAAAAACTTTTAAAAATCAAAGAGAAAAAACTTTAAAGCTGAATGAGGGAGAGAGGAGATGCTTGTGGCTTTGTCAGGTGAACTTTCTGAAATGAACACTGACTTAGGAGAGCACTTGGATGAGAATATTATTTCTGGAGTAGCAGATGCGTTCATCTCACATTGTTCCCCATATTTATGGAGTGCATTCATTGTTGCTTATGCACAACTCTCAATTCTTTCAATAATAACTTTAACAAGTCATTACCCATTCCCCCACTAAAATCTTCAGACGGTAACATTACAAATGACCTGTTTGGTAAAGGGAATATCCATGCCAGTACATTTGCCAGAAATTCTACCTTAAAGGATTTCAGCCAGAACATCCCTGTACAAGACCTTGACTCTTCCAAAATTGTTCCACTTAAAATACAGACTAGATACGTAAAATTCATCCTAGACAATTTACGAACCAACAAAGCATCAGGCCCAGATAGAATTCCTCCAATTGTTTTGGAAAAGGGCTCCCCAGAACTTGCCCCTGTTCGAGCTAAATTATTCAGAATATGCATACCGTATGTGCTTCTTCATTCCCTAATTCATAGAAAGAAGCCAATATCCACCCTATTCCAAAGAAAGGAAGTTCTTCTGACCCCTCTGATTACAGACCAATAGCTATCATGTCTTCTCACAGTTAAGTATTTGAAATTGTAATAAATAAGAACATAGTTAAACACCTTGAATCAAACAACTTAATTAGTGATAGACAATATGGTTTTTGCTATGAAAGATCCGCCATTGATATACTCAATCTCCTGCCTCGTACTATCAATCAATCGACCAACATGGAGAAACTCATGCACAAGCCCTTGATATTTCTAATGCTTTTGACAGAGTGTGGCACTGTTCCCAGCTGTCCAAACTCCCTTGCCATGGATAACATCTCTTGTTCCTCTGCTTTCTTTGTATCTCCATGACAGAAAAATAAGAGCAAAAGTAGATTATGTATATTCCAATTTCCACTCAGTTAATGCCGGCATACCCCAAGGATCATTTCTGGCACCAGTCTTATTCCTAGTTCGTATTAATGATTTCTTATCTGTCACCCACAATCCCATCCATTCATATACAGATGACTCAACACTTCACAGTTGATTCACACTCAAACACCCATTCACTAAGTTTAATATCTGTAACTCTCAACTCAGTGCAGCCATCTCCATGAATCAAGACTTACCTGAGATCGCTGAATGGGGACAAAATAACTTTGTCTCATTTAATTCTAGTAGAACCAGATATACTATATACAATTTATTAATAGATGAATGTTGCCAGATTCATATATTACCTGCAGTGCTACTAGTGTTCCCATCTCCAAAGGTATTGAAATTCTTAGTGCTTCACTTAACAGTGCCCTGAGCTGGACCTTTCATGTCAGATCACTTGCTAAAACTGCTTCAAAGAAACTTGGGTTATTGTACAGAGTCCGTAACTTCTTCAGTGACAAGCAGTTAGCTCTATAATTAATGAGAGTCAGCTGGAATGTTGCTTACCCTTGTGGAGTGGATTTGGAGAGGTTGCACTAAACAACTAGACAAATTCCAGAACAGAGTTGTTGGAATTACAGTATTATTAACCCTGCTATTACAAATAAACTACCTCCTCGACAAGTAAGAAGTAATGTTGCCTCCCTTGCATTGTTTTACAGATATTATTGTGGCAAATGCTTAGACGAAGTTGCATCCATTGTGTGACCTCTCCATGCCATTCCTCATGCTACTCGGGGATCTGGTGGTGCTCATGACTGGTATGTTACACAGCCATGTTGCAGAACTCTTGCCTATCAGAATTCTTTTATTCCCCAAACTGCATCTCCCTAGAACTCACTTCCTCAGAGTTGTTTCCCCCCAAACTTCAATCTACAGCTATTTAAGTCCAACTGTCTGCTTGCATCCCTCCACCTCTACGACGGGCACGTAGTACCCGTCTAGCAACAAACTCTCATCCCTTTTCTGTCCAACTCTCTAATGCAAGAGTTAACCGTTACTCCCAGTCTTTTATTTATGCAACTGGTCAACTCTGGAACTGTCTTCCTCTGTCTGTATTTCCTACTTCCTATGATCTCCAGTCTTTCAAATGCAGTGTGTCCAGGCATCTCGAATTGAACGGATCTTGAATTTGGCTCTCTTTTGTACTGTTTTTGTTTTTTCTTGGAAGGAACAGTATGCAGGCCCGTGGCCTTTGGTTCCTTCTTCCATGCATAAAAAAAAAAAAAAAAAAAAA
>JAGKTI010002079.1:59567-72013 GCA_018397915.1 Birgus latro
ACACACACACACACACACACACACACACACACAATCCTTGGTGTAACATATAATACATCAGTGTCATTTAAACAATACTTCACAAACATTAAAAAAATAACACCAAGACTCAGTGCCTTGAGGTCACTTGCCAATACAACATTTGGACACAACAAAGAAACCACCACAACAGTATACAAATAATATATGCGTTCATTGATGAATTATGCAAGCCCCGCTTGGACTCCTAACCTCACTAAAACACACTGCAACACCCTACAGACCATACGGAACAAGGCCCTAAAAATGATCACAGGCTGCACAGCTACTACATCCACAGACCACCTACATCAAGAAACCAAAGTCCTCAAAGTCATGGATCACCTAGACATGAGAGGCACCCAAATTTTTGCTGCAGCCTCCACAAACCCACAACATCCATTGCATTACATGGCAGCACATCCACACACACACTAAGGAACATCAAAACAACACCCAGCACACAATATCATACACAAATACTGTCATCTCTCCCTCCTCGGCCGCCACAGATCAGCCTCCAGAAGCATATCCATGCTCAAATTACTCACCGCTCCATTCAGTCACTTAAAAACAACACACAGCTGCATGCATGGCCTCCTGACATCCACCCTTCCGAATTCTACCTCCCATGTGAGGACAGGGTCCAGCTGGCCAGGCTGAGATGTGGGCATCATCCAGCCCCCTTAAGTTACCAGAAGAGGCCGGATGGCTCCATCGCTGATGCCTGTCCAGAATGTAACACAGCACCCCATACTATTAAGCACATTATGGAAGACTGCATTGCACACAATCACCTATGCCAGCAACACAACATACACTCCTTGAGGGCTCTGTAGGAAATCCCTCTCTCGGCCATGGCCTACCTTAGGGACTCGGGGCTGTTCGGCCAGACTGCCTAGGGAACGACAACTACTGAACAGTATGGCACAGAGGTTCTGTGACATTTTGATGTTTTATTGTACAGTACTGTAAATAGAAACCATTCAGTCAGGGTACATTTTTCTTATTTTGGACAATGCTAAATAATCTTACCTGCCCAGGTTGTAAGGGTGAGGAAGTCTCAGTAACATCTTCACCCTGAACATATCTGTTATTCAGGCTGATTTCTGTAGCGGTGTCAAATGGAATGAGCTCAGCTTGAAATAAGTACAGTATATGTAAATTTGTAAGTAGAGACTGAAAAAATTAGTAACTTCATTGGAATTGTGTATTGTCTCAGAATAATTAATGAACTGCAATATGCTGCAGTGGCCACACTCCCTCGATGAGGAGGTTCAAACTTTTTATGTTGTTTTGTAAAGGAATTAATTTCAGCAGGTTCTGATATATAATGGACACAAGTGCAGCTTTCCTTTCATTGTATTGCAGTAAAATTTTGATAATGATGTCTTTCATGCAAAGTAATAAATATGAGCAAGAATCTGAGTCATAGTAGGCACCGCTATTAGCATCTGACAGTACAGTAAAACCTCAATATGACGGACTTCAGTAGACCGAAATTTGCTTTTATCGGAATCGAGGAGCTACCAGACTAAATTCCTATGTATCAGAAAAAGTCTGATAAAGCCAGAAGTAGTTTGGACTATCTGACCACTTCAGCAATGTTCACCTCAATGAGGTAAATAAAAAACATGTCTGTCAGTGTATAGTACAGTATTTTTTTGTTTTTCGCTGGTTGGATGTTCCGCCAAAACCATGCAAACTGTGAAACGTTGAAGTGTGAAGTTAAGAATCAGTGGGAAAAATAGAGGAACATTCCTGTAGGACATGTACCTACCCTATCAGAAAGTATTATAACACCAAACAGGCCCTACCCAGAATTAAAGGAAGAGTGTTTTCTAGTGCTAAAACAGCATAACACAATAAACACGTACCTGAAAAGACATTAAAACTGTTATTAAGAGCTGTAGCACCAAAAATCCTTACCAGAAATAAAGTGAAGACTGGCTTGAGTGGCACATGAAGGTGTGTTGGTTCCGAGATAATTTGCTGTCAGACAATTCCCCGTCAAAACATGGATGATTCCCTGTCAGGACAGTTCGCATCCTGGACGATTCCCTGTCGTTCTATAAATATAGTTATTAATTAACCAATACTTTAATAACTATATTTCAGGGGGATCCATCAAAGTCTATGTTCAGTAGCATAGGCTTTGGATATTATTTATTAGTTGCCCGTTAGTCAATTAACTTGTTTCTTCCTCGCTGTAGTTGCCTTTGAATTATATTCTAGCGTCTCCCATAGCTGTCTTCATCAATGACGGCAAATTGTCTTGTTACTGTTGTGAATGCGAATTGTCGTGAAACCGGTGTGTTGAGGGTGGATGGGCTAGTTACTAGGTGACAACTGAGCATCAGTATGTGTTGTCTGCTGAGTGTCGGCTGCCAGTTGGGAGCGTTGAATTGTGGGGAGACTGGCGAATTGTGAAACAACTCGGAAACTTTTTTCTAGTGCGAAAAACGAAGGGTCGAAGTAAAATGCGTCGAAATACAAGGAAGTACCATACAGTATTGTTATATATATTATACCATTTAATTAATGTATTGAAGGTATAATACAGAGTAGTACTGCAATGGTAGTGAAAACAGTTTAAAAACTGTTGGTGCGATCCAGACTAATGTCTGATGTATTGGGAAAAGTCCTGGTTAGCAGGCGGAAGTCTGGATGTCACTTTTATCAGAATTTTGCTTTTTTCGGAATGGCTTGGACCCCAATTAGTCCATTACCGCGAAGTCTTACTCTACATCCAATTCACGTGAGGATTCGGCTGTAATATTGCTGTTGTGGTCCCAGGCTCATATAGATGTGAACTTGGGTGCTGCAGGCTGAAGTTGCCCTTTTCCTTTGGAGGGATAGGGAGGAGTTTTATACTGTAATACTGGGCATTGGAACTGCCAGGCTATCAATGCCACCTTGTCAAGGTCCTTCAGATCTTCAGCCATCAAGCTTTTGGATAATGCTGCTAACTCATCATCAGTATTTTTATTTTTGAAAAGGTGGCCTACAGCAGCAACAGCCACCTGGATGCCATCTGTGCTTGATTCTTGGTACCTCAGTGCACAAGTACCCCCCCCCTTTTTTTTTCTTTTTTTCTTTTTTGGGTTCCTTGTAATTCCAGTTCACCATTTTTGCACAAGTGCAGTTGTACAGTTTTTTGTTTGCTCATTTATAAAGGCTCCAACATGGTTACATTTGTAAGCCTTGGTCACCGTATGGAGGCTCTTCGCATTGCTTGATCTCTATCAGCCTCTCTGTTCAGCCCCCTATCCCTGAGGTCACACTATGACCCCACCCCAGGTCACTTTTGGTCTGCCTGTAGCAGCTGTACCCTGAATTTTCACACCTCTCACCCTCTACATCTAGTTGTCATCTTTCATCCTTTCCACTTGTCCAAGCCATGTCAGTTTACCCATTCACACCACAACACTAATTCCAAGTCTCATCCTTCCTCTCAACTCTTTATTCACCATTCCTAACCTCCCCAGACCGGTCATTCAAGAATGCACTGTACATTCATCTAATCATTATCATATCTGCACATTTGAACATACAAATATCCTCCTCCTTCACTTCCCAGTCTCACTGCTGTACGGCATTTTGTGTCAAACTTATGTTGCATACGAGAACCCCTGTCATGGAGGAAGAGCCCTGTCAATATCAGGAACAGCAACAGCTTTCTAAGCTTCTTCCAACCACTCCTTACCCATGTCACTGTCAAACTTATGTTGCATACAAGAACCCCTATCGTGGAGGAAGAGCCCTGTCAATATCAGGCGCAGCAACAGCTTTCTAAGCTTCTTCCAACCACTCCTTACCCATGCCACTGATGTAGCTTAAGCCCCACCTCCAGCACATATCATGTCCCCCAAATGAGACTTGTATACACATTCAAGAGACTCTCCAGTAAAATTAAACCTGTCCCACCTCTTTGCCTCTGCATGCTCTCTTTTGCACACTGCACACACAAACTCAGCATTATTGTGCAGCCTACCTCTAATATTTCAACGTCTGTCATCGTTTCGTTTTTGAAGGCTCCAACATGCTTGCGTACATCTGCCTTGGTCACCTAATGGCAGCTCTCCATGCTCCTTGTTCTATGGCAGCCTCTCTGTTCAGTCCCTTAACCCTGAGGTCACACTTAACCTCTAAACCGCGGGGTTGTGTGAGGCAGTCCTGGCACTTCCAGCTGGTGACAATTTGCGCTCTGACTTATTTTTATAAAATATAGGCCCAAACTAGCCTGAGTGATATAAATAGCACTCAGCACTCTCCTACATTTTTTCATATATATTTATATTTTGAAGGCCCCGGCTAATTAAAAAGAAAACAGAGGCACCCAACTGACGGCCCACGGCTCGAGCCATCGCCACCGAGCGTCACGAAAGTGACGGCCTGCGATTAAGTGATTAATGACCTCGTCCCAGGTCTTTTTCAGTGTACTCCTGGCAGCCACACTCCTAGTATTAATGCTTCTCACTTTCTGCACCCAGTTATCATCCTCCATCCTCTTCACACACCCAAATCACATCAATCTACCTCTTCTCATCACAACATCAGTACGCTCCAGTCCCATCCTACATCTCAGCTCTTCCATCATAAACACAGCCCCCCCTGGCCTTGCACTCTGGGATGCACTGCACATCCACCATATCATTGTCATTTGTGTACGTTTGAGCCTGCAGATATCCTCTTCCGCCTAGGTCTCGTTACCATACAGTATTACACTTCTAACACATGCTGCATACAAAGATCCCTTAGCACATATGGAGAGCCCTATCAATGTCAGGAGAGGCAACAGCTCCCTGAACTTCTTCCAACCATTTCTCACCCTAGCCAGCCTCACCTCCAGCACATAACATGTCTCCCAAATTAAAAAACTTCCACACACTCAAGAGACTCACCACCAAGTTCAATCTTTTTACACTTGACAATCTCCACCTGCTCTCCTCGACATGCCACACACATAAAATCAGCATTACCTGGCAGTGTACCTCTAATACCACTACATCTCTTATGCATCCACTTATCACAGACACTGCACAAGATGGAATTACTTCCCATGCCCTTGTGGCAAATTGCACGTGGCCACTCTCCCTCTTCCTTGACAGTACTGTCACCAGCACTAGATATCATCACGTTTGTTTTATCTTCATTTATTCTTAAGCCCTTGCACCCCATACCATCCTTCCACTTCCTAAATCTCTCCTCGGGCTCCCTTTCATCCTCTGCAATCAACACCAAATCATCAGCATACAACATTTCCCATGGGAGTCCATTTCTGAAGTCACGTGAGAGGGCTTCAAGTACCCTGATAAACAAGGTACTCAAAACAGACCCTTGATGCACATCAGCATTCATGGAAAACTCATCACTCAAATCTCCATTCACTGTTACCTGGGTGCAAGCACCCACATACATGGTCATAACCACCCTAACCAGCCACTCCTCCATCCCAAGCTTTCTCATTGCCCACTTCACCACCTCTCTAAGGACTCTGTCAAAGGCCTTCTTCAGATTAACAAAAACAAAGTACAGTACTGTTCCCTTTTCTTTCCTATGTATTTTTCCTGAAGCTGTCGAACAATGAGTATGGCATCAGTGGTCCCCGTACCTGGCATAAACCCAAACTTCATCTCATCAGTATTTACTCCTTCTCAAATCATACCTTCTAGATCTTTCACCATTACCTTCATTATGTGATCTAAAAGCTTTATACCTCAATAATTTCCTCCTTCCAGGGCATCACCTTTCCCCTTGTACACATTTACAGTTACACTCTTCAGCCAATCATCTGGGACAACACACTCATAATCATGTTTATCAAGTCAGTTACTAATCTCACTCCTATATCTCCAGAGGCCTTCAACATTTCAACAGTCAACCCAGACACGCTTGCTTCCTTCCTCACCTGCATCCTTCCTATTGCCTCACTCACATTAGCAGCGTCAATAAAGGCCAAGGGCCAAACGCTGGATCTGCTGGCTCCAAACCTTCCCTTTCCCAGTCAAGCTCCTCATTCAACAACCAGCTATAATGCTCTCTCCATGCATTACCCCTCCTTCATCATTCTTCACATACACTGCTCACCCCTTCACCTGATTTGCCACTTTAAATATCATTTTCTTCCTTTCCACATGGTTTAGGTTATCAAGTAAAGGTCTCTGTGACTCAGACTTCTCCCTGTATACCTCTCTTTTAGCTCCACACTTAGCAGCCAAGTATTCCTTTTTGTTATCACCCTTCTTCCACTCCCAGAAAAGCTTTCTTTTTTCCCTAACTACATCATCTACACCCTCATCCCACCACCAAGCTACTTTACGTATTGGTGGGCCTTTTGACCAACCACATACTGCATCAGTAACTCTCAAGAGGTTGTTCTTGAGGACTGTACTGTTCATTAACGCCTCTGTCAAGGGCTCCCTGTTCAGCTGCCACTCATCATCTCACTGTAGAAAGCATCTCTTACTGGTTGGTTTTCCAGCTTCCATATTTTCCTTTTAGGTTCATAAGTCCTCTTTTTCATCACTCGTTCTTTAAGCACAGTGTCACATATCAATAATTTGTGCTGCTGCACACACTCCTCGCTTCTTATAACTTTAATATCCCTCGCCAACCTCCTATCAGCCCTCCTGACCAGAAAATAATTTCTCTGACTGCTATTTTCCCCAAACTTGTATGTAATCATCCTACTCTCTCTTTTCCTAAAATGTGTGTTGCACACAATCATGTTCATTGCCTCCCCAGACTCGAGCATCATTTCCCCTTCCTCATTTCTTGTACCATATGCACATCCCTGATATACTCCTTCATATCCTTGAGCTGCCTTACCTATATGACCATTTCAGTCCCCTCCCAAAATCACTATCTCATCATCCCCCATACCACCTTCTGCATGTACAGTATTAAGTTATCACAAAATCTATCCTTCTTTACCTCATCCAAGCCGGCCTGTGGAGCATATGCTGATATAACTGCAAACACCATTCCTCCGAACAAAATTTTCACTACTGATATCCAATCACTTACTCTCGTAACATTCATGGCATGTTCCACCCATTTCTACGCAACCAACACACCCACACCCCCATATCTGTCTGTCTCCTCCTGCCAAAACAGCTTATAGTAGCAATCCTTCCCAACAGTCTTTCTGGCTGATGCACCCCCTGTACTGGACTTCTTGCAAACATCCCACATCCAGTCACCTCCTACTGAATGCCTGAATGACTTCCCCTGCTTTATCCCTTTAACTTCATACATTCCATGAACCCACTTTCATCCCCTTAGGTGATTTAATGTCTTCAGGCTTGCTTTGAAGCTCATTCTTGTACAGTACACCAGTCTAGTACGCGAGCTGAGAGTGTGCAATTCGCCTTGTGCGCAAGGATCTATTTTTTAATATTTAAATATTTTTTAATATTTTGCTAACCAGAGTATGCGAGTCACATCCAGACGACGTGAGCTGGCAGGGAAAAACTGCCCCAAACCGGTGCTTTCCAGTGTGAACCCCAAGTGTGACACCTGCTTCTTCATTATATGTCCATAACAAGATGAAGAATGAAACAGACAAACAAAAAGAGGTGAAGGAAATTGCCGAAATTGTGAGCAGTAGCGAGGAGATGGAGGATCCTCCCCTCACCACCTCTGCTGGCTCGCCTGGCGTCATCCCCTCCACCTCCACTGCCCAACCTGACTCACCAGCCACCTCCCCTACCGCTTCCACAGCCCCACCTGACTCACCTGCTCCACTTGGCATACCAGCAACACTGACCATAATTACTGTTGCTGTATTCTGGAAGAAAGATAACATTCGACAGGCCGTAAATTTCTTTTTCATAGCCTGGAATAATATGACATTGGCAACCGTTAAACAAGCTGGACAATTTGACGTGAAGTCAGTTCGCTGTCCCAACAATAACGAGACAATTTGCCGTCATTAACCACTTAACTGTGGGCCGTCACTTTCGTGATGCTCGGTGGCGATGGCTCGAGCCATGGGCCATCAGTTGGGTGCCTCTGTGTTCTTTTCAAGTAGCCGGGGCTTTCAAGATATAAATATATATAAAAAATTTTAGGAGAAGCCTGAGTGATATATCATTCAGGCTAGTTTTGGCCAATATTTGAAAAAAGTAACTCAGAGCGCGATTTACCACCAGCGGGAAGTGCCAGGACCGCCTCCCACAACCCCCGCTGTTTAGGGGTTAATGACGACAGCTATGGGTGAAGTTTTGTTTTTGTTTTTGTTTTCGTTTTTGAAGGCTCCAACATGCTTGCATGCGTTGGCCTTGGTCACCTAATGGCGGCTCTTCACGCTTCTTGATCCCTGGCAGCCTCCCTATTCAGTCCCTTAACCCTTAAGTCACACTTAATGACCTCGTCCCATGTCTTTCTCGGTCTACCCCTCCCAACCCCTCCCCCAATATTAACACCTCTCACCCTCTGTACCCAATTATCATCCCCCATCCTCTCCACATGTCCAAACCACCTCAGCCTACATCTTCTCATCACAACACCAACACACTCCAGTCCCATCCTACCTCTCAACTCTTCCATCGTAAACCCAGCCCCCCCAGGCCTTGCACGCAGGGACGAACTGCACATCCACCTAATCATTGTCATTTCTGTACGTTTAAACCTGCGAATATCCTCTTCCTTTACTGCCCAGGTCTCGCTACCAAACAGCATCACACTCCTAACACAAGCTGCATACAAAGACCCCTTAGCACGTAGAGTCCTCTCAATGTCAGGAGAGGCAACAGCTCCCTGAACTTCTTCCAACCACTTCTCACCCTAGAAACCGAGCTAACTCCAGCCCCACCTCCGGCACATAACATGTCTCCCAAATAACGAAACTCCTCCACACACTCAAGAGACTCACCTGCAAGTTCAACCCTCTCACGCCTCACAATCTCCACCTGCTCTCTCCGACTCGCCGCAGACATGAAATCAGCATCATCTCGCAGTCTACCTCTAATACCACTACATCTCTTGTGCACCCACTTATCACAAACACTACACAAGATGGAATTGCTTCCCACACCCTTGTGGCAAACTGGACATGGCCACTCTCCCTCTTTTCTGATTGTACCGCCACCAACCCTAGATATCATCACTTTTGTTTTATCTGCATTCACCCTCAAGCCCTTGTGCCCCATACCATCTCTCCACTTCTTAAATCTTTCCTCCGCCTCCTTTTCATTCTCCGCAATCAACACCAAATCATCAGCATACAACATCTCCCATGGGAGTCCATCTCTGAAGTCACGTGAGAGGGCTTCAAGCACCATGATAAACAAGGGACTCAAAACTGACCCCTGATGCACACCAACATTCATGGAAAACTCATCACTCAAAGCTCCATTCACTCTTACCTGGGTGCGAGCACCCATGTACATGGCCATAACCACCCTAACCAGCCACTCTTCCAACCCTAGCTTTCTCATTGCCCACTTCACCACCTCTCTAGGGACTCTGTCAAAGGCCTTTTCCAAATCAACAAAAACAAAATACAATTCCCTTTTCTTTCCAATATATTTTTCCTGAAGCTGTCGAACAATGAATATGGCATCAGTGGTCCCCCTGCCTGACATAAACCCAAACTGCATCTCATCGATATTCACTCTTTCTCTAATCATACCTTCTAGAACTCTCTCCATTACTTTCATTATCTGATCTAAGAGCTTTATACCTCTGTAATTTCCCCTTTCCAGGGCATCACCCTTTCCCTTGTACACATTTACAATTACACTCCTCAGCCAGTCATCTGAGACAACACACTCATATATAATCCTATTTATCACGTCAGTGACTAAACTCACCCCAGTATCTCCTGAGGCCTTCAACATTTTGGCAGTCAACCCAGACACACCTGCCGCCTTCCCCACCCGCATCCTGCCTATTGCCTCACTCACAGTAGCAGCGTCAATCAAAGGCCAAGGGCCAAACACTTGATCAGCGGGCTCCAAACCTTCTCTATCCCAATCAAACTCCTCATTCAACAATCGGCTATAATGCTCTCTCCATGCATTGCATCTTTAATATCCTCACTGTTCACCACCACCCTTCCATCATCATTCTTCACACACTGCTCACCTACAATGTCCCGATTATCCCTCTTCACCTGATTTGCCACCCTAAAAATCATATTTTTCCTTTCTCCATGATTTAGATTATCAAGTAAAAGTCTTTGTGACTCAGACTTCGCCCTGTATACCTCTCTTCTAGCCCTGCGCTTGGCAGCCAAGTACTCCTCCCTGTTACCACCATTCTTCCATTCCCGGAAAAGCCTTCTTTTCTCCTTAACTGCAGCTCCTACACCCTCATCGCACCACCGAGTTACTTTATGTCTTGGTGGGCCTCATGTCCAACCGCATATTGTATCGGTAACTCTCAAGAGGTTGTTCTTAAGGGCTCTATACTGTTCATTGACGCCTCTATCTACGGCTTCCTGTTCAGCCACCACTCTCCTCATCTCACTATAAAAGGCATCCCTGTACTGATTGGTTTCCCAGCTTCCATATTTTCCTCCTAGGTACATATGTCCTCCTTCTCATCACTCGATCCTTAAGCACCATGTCACAAATCAACAGTTTGTGCTGCTGCACACACTCCTCGCTTCCTATAACTTTAACATCCCTCACTAATCTCCTATCAACCCTCCTGACCAGAAAATAATCTATCTGACTACTATTTCCCCCGGACTTGTACGTAATCAACCGGCTGATTCTTTTCCTAAAATGTGTGTTGCACACAATCATGTCCATAGCCTCCCCAAACTCGAGTATTCTTTCCCCTTCCGCATTCCTCACACCATACGCACATCCTCCATGGACTCCTTCATAACCTTGAGATGCTTCACCCACATGACCATTTAAATCCCCTCCCAGAACCACTACCTCATCATCACCCATACCACTCACTACACGTATTAGATCATCCCAAAATCTATCCTTCTGTGCGTCATCCAATCCCACCTGTGGAGCATATGCCGATATAACTGAAACCAATTTTAGCCCGACCAAAATTTTCACTACTAATATCCTATCACTTACTCTCATAACATTCATGACATATTCCACCCATTTCTCTGCAACCAACACACCCACACCCCCATATCCGTCAGTTCCCCCCTGCCAGAACAACTTATAGTAGCAATCCTTCCCAACAATCTTTCTGGCTGATCCACCCCTGTACCGGACTTCCTGCAAACATGCCACATCCACCCACCTCCTACTGAATGCCTCAGCAACTTCCCCTGCTCTTCCTCTCAAACTTCCCACATTCCACAAACCCACCCTAAACCCCCTGGGTGATTTGCTGTCCTCAGGCTTGCTTTGGTGCTTGTTATTGTTCATAGTCATAGTCGGTAAGATAAAGGGGGGTAAACATTCCAAAGGCCCGACCCATTGCACAGACCCAGGTCCAGGCAATGGATCTGGGACCCCTAGCCCACCAGCTTACCAGTGGCTGTGGTAGTGGCCTCGGGGCACCCTGCCAGGACAGCTGCAGAGACACCCTCCAAGCGCGGCTTGGCACTGCAACTGCCCCGCCTTTATACACCCAATGATAGGGCAGCCTCCTGGGGCGCTACTCCCAGGTTCGGGCCCCTCTCTATTGAGTGGAAGCGGCAGCCTGGGAACCGCAATGCCCTGTACCCTCTAGCACAGGTTCGAGCCCCATCTCGCCCGGACCCATGATCTATGCTGGCGGAACCCCAGTCAAGCCTCCCCCCAAAGTCCGCGACTAGGTAGCGGGAGCAAAGTTTTCTGGCCGCATGCCCTTGCTGGCGTCAACCCCTGTAACGCAGTGGGATACGTTGTGTAATATGTAAAGCGCATGTGGTGTAGTGCATAGGATAGTTAGAGGAAATGTTTGGGAGAGTATGCTGGTCTACTTCCCATGTTACTGTCACACTGAAAAGGTCAGCAAAGGGGGATGGTTAGGTAACTAGTGAAACAGGAGCTCCAGCTCTCCCTATCACCATTATTCCCATTCCACCAGTATTCCCCTCGGGAGTACTACCCTGTTCGGCCCGTACTACAGCCTCCTCCTACGCTAGAATATAATTGTCTTGACGGGGTATCGTCCATTTTTTGACGGGGAATTGTCTGAAGGCGAATTGACTTGTCAGCGAAATGTCTCGGAACCAAATAAGTGTGGTCGGCACTCCTGCCACAACTCGTCTGTTGAGATAGTGAGAGAGCAGCCATCAGAATGAATGATTAATGATTGGACTTGTAAATTAGATTTCAAGAAAATGCCAGAAACAGTATCACGACTGAGTGAATGCATGCCATCATTCACTCATCACTCGCTTTCTTTCACAGCAGTCATCACACCATACACCTT
This sequence comes from Birgus latro, assembly GCA_018397915.1. Taxonomy (NCBI): domain Eukaryota; kingdom Metazoa; phylum Arthropoda; class Malacostraca; order Decapoda; family Coenobitidae; genus Birgus; species Birgus latro. The sequence continues at coordinate 71,934 of JAGKTI010002079.1, forward strand.
CTTAACTCATTTAAGGCGTCTGGCAATAGATAGATAGATAGATAGATAGATCACTGAAACCTCGGTTCACTCTCACTTTT